>JAODAL010018317.1:0-75113 GCA_025379985.1 Phyllomedusa bahiana
AACAAAGAAAAGAAAAAATATTATTAGAGTGGGAGAGGTGTAAGATAAAGCCAAGAAAACCAGAGAAAGAGCAGAGTAGGAAAGAGATAAGGAAAGAAATGGAGAAGAACTAGAAGAAAAGATAAGAGAGAGAATGAGAGTGAGAGGAACAGACAGCTTGAGAGTGCTGCTGGCAGAGGGAGAGTCAGTAAGAAACTGGTAAGAGAAGAATTTAGTTAGAGAGTGCTGTTGAGAGAGCTAAAGTGTAAGGCTAGGTCTACACAGCAGTGTTAAAATGCCGTCCAAAATCTGACGGCATTTTAACATCGCGGTCGTTTTTCGGATTTGCCGTCACCACTGTACATTGACTGTAAGAAAATCCGATGGCAATCCTGCAGAGTATCCAGCAGGTTTGAAAATTTGCCGATAACCGATTACAGAATGGATTTTCTACACAGCACTGGGTACAGTTGGATTTTCAGCAGATTCTAAATGTCGAATCTGCTGTAAATCCGATGAACAACCCGTGCTGTGTAGACATAGCCTAAAAGAATGCAGGTTCTGTAAGAAAGCATGATGTAAGAGTGCTGGGAAAAGAAGTATGGAGTAAGATTTCTGGTCAGAGATGTCAAGTATAATAGATTGCTGGTGAGAGATATGGAATATAATAGATTGCTGGTGAGATATTTAAAAAATATAAGGGTGCTGGTGAGAGATTTTGAGTATACTGAATTGCTAGTGAGAGTTGTAAAGTAAAATAGATTGCTGGTGAGAGATGTCAAATATAAAAGAGTTCTGGTGAGAGATGTAAAATATAAAAAAAGAGTGCTGGTGAGAGATGTAGAGTATAATAGATTGCTGGTGAGAGATGTAAAATATAAAAAAGTGCTGGTGAGAGATGTAAAATATAAAAAGAGTGCTGGTGAGAGATGTCGAGTATAATAGATTGCTGGTGAGAGATGTATAATATAAAAGAGTGCTGGTGAGAGATTTAAAATATAATAGATTGCTGGTGAGAGATGTAAAATATAAAAGAGTGCTGGTGAGAGATGTAAAATATAAAAGAGTACTGGTGAGAGATGTAAAATATAATAGACTGCAAGTGAGAGATGTAGAATATAATAGAGTGCTGGTGAGAGATATAGAGTATATGTAGAGTATAACAGGTTGCTAGTGAGAGGTGTAGAGTATAATAGATTGCTGGTGAGGGGTTTTGAAAGGTGTAATAGATTGCTGGTGAGATATAGACTATAATAGATTGCTGGTGAGAGGTATAGAGTATAATAGATTGCTGGAGAGATATAGAATTTTAATAGAGTGTGGTGAGAGATGGAAAGAGTATAATAGATTGCTGGTGAGAGATGTAGATTATAACAGATTGCTGGTGAGAGATATAGAGTATAATAGATTGCTGGTGAGAGGTGCAGAGTATAATAGATTGCTGGTGAGAGGTGTAGAGTATAATAGATTGCTGGTGAGAGATGTAGAATATAATATACTGCTGGTGAGAGGTGCAGAGTATAATAGATTGCTGGTGAGAGATGTAGAATATAATATACTGCTGGTGAGAGGTGCAGAGTATAATAGATTGCTGGTGAGAGGTGTAAAATATAAAAAAGTGCTGGTGAGAGATGTAAAATATAAAAGAGTGCTGGTGAGAGATGTAGAGTATAATAGATTGCTGGTGAGAGGTGTAAAATATAAAAGAATGCTGGTGAGAGATTTTAAAAAAAATAATGCAAGGGGAGAGATGTAGAATATAATAGAGTGCTGGTGAGAGATATAGAGTATATGTAGAGTATAACAGGTTGCTAGTAAGAGATGTCAAGTATAATAGATTGCTGGTGAGAGGTGTAGAGTGTAATAGATTGCTGGTGAGATATAGACTATAATAGATTGCTGGTGAGAGGTATAGAGTATAATAGATTGCTGGTGAGAGGTGCAGAGTATAATAGATTGCTGGTGAGAGATGTAGAGTATAATAGATTGCTGGTGAGATATAGAATATAATAGATTGCTGGTGAGAGGTGTAGAGTATAATAGATTGCTGGTGAGAGATGTAGATTATAACAGATTGCTGGTGAGAGATATAGAGTATAATAGATTGCTGGTGAGAGGTGTAGGGGAATAAAATATTGCTGGTGAGAAGTGCAGAGTATAATAGATTGCTGGTGAGTATAATAGATTGCTGGTGAGAGGTGCAGAGTATAATAGATTGCTGGTGAGAGGTGCAGAGTATAATAGATTGCTGGTGAGAGGTGCAGAGTATAATAGATTGCTGGTGAGAGGTGCAGAGTATAATAGATTGCTGGTGAGAGGTGCAGAGTATAATAGATTGCTGGTGAGAGATGTAGAATATAATATACTGCTGGTGAGAGGTGTAGAGTATAATAGATTGCTGGTGAGAGGTGCAGAGTATAATAGATTGCTGGTGAGAGATGTAGAATATAATATACTGCTGGTGAGAGGTGTAGATTATAATAGATTGCTGGTGAGAGGTGTAGAGTATAAGATTGTGGTGAGAGATGTAAATTAAATATACTGCTGGTGAGAGGTTGTAGAGTTAATGGGATTGCTGGTGGAGAGGTGTAGAGTATAATAGATTGGGGTGAGAGGTGCAGGGGTATAATAGTTTGCTGGTGAGAGATTTTAGTAATATAATAGATTGCTGGTGAGGGGTGCAGGTAAATAGATTGCTGGTGAGAAAATTTGTAAAATATAATAGATTGTGGTGAGATATAGAATTAATAGATTGCTGGTGAGAGGTGTAGAGAAATAATAGATTGTGATGAGAGATGTAGAGTATAATAGATTGCTGGTGAGATATAGAATATAATAGATTGCTGGTGAGAGGTGTAGAGTATAATAGATTGCTGGTGAGAGATGTAGAATATAATATACTGCTGGTGAGAGGTGTAGAGTATAATAGATTGCTGGTGAGAGGTGTAGAATATAATATACTGCTGGTGAGAGGTGTAGAGTATAATATACTGCTGGTGAGAGGTGTAGAGTATAATAGATTGCTGGTGAGAGATGTAGAGTATAATAGATTGCTGGTGAGAGGTGTAGAATATAATATACTGCTGTTGAGAGATGTAGAAAGTGCTGGTGAGACTGGAAGAGACAGAGGAAGAGGCAGAAAGAGACAGAAACAGCATCTGATTCAGAGATTAATCTGAATGAATTAAACTGAAAGACATTCATTATGATTCAGATGAACAGAGAAGTCTCATGCATACACCTCCCGGGCAGCGAGTGACTGCCAGACTCCGCATGCTGCCAACTTCTGCCCTCACCCCCAGACATGTCCCCCCTCAACAATGACAAATCCGGGGGATGGCCGGGGGCAGGCGTGAGCTGGGGGACAGGAAAAGGGGACTCACTGGGATACACACAAGCAAAGGGGAAACTTACACTGCACCTGGAGGATCTGATCACTCAGATTAGCACGGAGGTAATAGGAGCTGTACAGAGGCAACACCAGACCCAGGCTGCCGGCACCAGGAGAAAAGGCAGGGGAGCAGAAAAGAGGGGAAAGGAGTGTGGGGAGAGAAGGAAAAGTAAGGGGGAAAAGGGCGACATGGAACAGGAAATGTTTGGGATAATAGGAATAAGGGGTCGAGAGTAATGGAGAGAAGGTAAACAGCAGAAGAGTCGGATAATGGGGGGTGGACAAGGAACAAGGGGAGAGGGGAAGAGAAATTGTTACTAGCGGTTTAGAGCTCAGCAGCCAAATACTACACTTTACTGCTTATACTGCACGTTCACTACATCCATAAACGGACAGAATCAAGGCCTCTGCCAAGGACGACACTTCTGGTCTCTGTGCTAACACCTCTATTCAGTAATTTCTTTTATTTTTGGAAAAGCTAGGTAAAAATCAATTCAGCCCACAGTGGTCATCCACCTTTCCAGACTCCTACTTCTGCAATACTGCTGTGTAACCAAGCAGTTCAGGTCTTGAGAAAATCTAGGTGACCATCTCCATGTGAGAGCTCAAGGCAGCCATATTGGAAACCACCAAGCTTTGACAGGAGACAACCACAGGACTGACATTTACTGGGGATTTTTATTTGGTTTTGGGGATTGTCACTATCATGTGGATCATCTGCATCACTATAAAGCATCATCTGCATCTATTAGTCCAGCGAGTGCTTCACACTACAGGATGAGGACAATGGCAGCGACACTTTCTGCGAAGAGAACTGATAAGGAGACAGATCTCCCACTAGAACCTATAGTGGTTTGACTTTAGACATTGACTCTGTCAGATGTAAAGTAGAAACTTCTATATAATGCAACCCCTCCCAATCCCCCATCATGTGTTAACACACAGATAATAGCAATGACATTTTATCTAATTGCTGCCTTGCTCTGCAGGGCCCTGTGATGCCCCTATACTTGTCCATAAGACGGAAGCAACACACTGGTCCTGTGCAGAGAGAGGCATTATTGGAGTGCAGAGCATTCTGGTGTTTTACCACTTCTGTGTAAATGGTCATAATCCAATAAATTCCACCAGAACATCGTGGCATCAGCAGCCTTGATGTGACCGTGTAATTCTGTTCCCATCTTACCTGTAATTTGTGCTGTGAATTGGGGCATAGGTGTAGGTCCGATCCGTTTCATCAATGTATCTCTGAGAGACAAACAGATCAAGATGTCAAAGTAATGATGGAAAAAACTCATTGACAGTACAATTGTGCCCTTACCCAAATGCTCACCCCTCACTGCCCCTACCCAAAGTACTCACCCCTCACTGCCTCTACAACTGTGCATCCCTCACTGCCCCTACCCAAATTACTCACCCCTCACTGTCTCTACAACTGTACATCCCTCACTGCCCATACCCAAAAGTATTCACCCCTCACTGCCCCTAACCAAAGTATTCACCCCTCACTGCCCCTACCCAAAGTATTCACCCCTCACTGCCCCTACCCAACGTATTCACCCCTCACTGCCCATACAATTGTGCACCTCTTGATGCCCCTACCCTATAGATTCCCCATCACTGACATTAGAATTGTGCACCCCTCGATGCCCCCTAACCAAAGCGTTCACCCCTCAACGCCTCTACAATTGTACACCCTCACTGCCCTTTCCCTAAGTGCACACCTCTTACTGCCCCTACTACCAGGCATTGTGTCTACATCCTACCTCATCCAGTGATTTCACCGATGTCCGGATGAACTGATGACCTTCTAACCCGTCGATCATTCTCCTTCGGATCTGGTTAAAGATGTTAGAGATAATAAATATATAAACGGCGACAACAGTGCAGACGCTGGACATGCAGGAGCAGACACTCACCTCCTCCTTATTTTCATCCTCCAGCTCCGCATCCAGGAAATCCAGGGTGACCGGCTCTTGGAAATTAATGACCTGTGAAGAAAAGATGCCCGAATGTCACCTCACAGGAGCTCAGCGAGACAAAGCAATGACGCTGAGCTGAATGGAAGATAGTATGGGAAACCTCCGGAGTCAGACATTATCTCCATTAAATAGATACATATGAATACAGACCTGAAGCTACTGCATGTGAATATACATACACCAGGTCCCTGTAATACAGCAACCCCTCTCTATAGTCTTACTTGTGGCTTCAGGTTGGGATGAAGCAAGACGTAGCCGTTCAGATCAATGGCAAACATGTAACCATTGGCCCCCAACTGTAGAAAGAAAACCATAGAAATTACAGCTGGGAACTATTGCACCCTAAAGACTGACAAGTATTTGCCCCCTCAACATCAGCAAGACACAATGATCCTGCAATGACAGTGTCTTCATTCAAATCTGCTCATTCTAAGCTTAAATCGATGCTCTACTTACACTATATCGCGGCATCAGTCTCTGGATATCATCCAAAGCAACATCAATGCCCATAACACCAAGGATTAGCTGGTTCTGACGGTTCTGAGGGGGGGGGAAAGGGGAAGGTGATGGATTATAAACAGGAAAAATGGAACAAGGTCAATATTACAGATTAGCGACATCATTATCCTGGAGGACATGTGAAATAATCCTGGGTCTAAAGAGAAACAGGTTGGTACTGTGTTAGCCAGTTGGGGTCAGTTTTAAGGTACGTCCCCACGGCACTGGTTTTCAGTCGGATTTACAGATGCTTTTCGGATTTGAAAACCATCTGTAAAGCGACCTTTTACACGGACTTAAACAGAAAATCCCTGCAGTTGTTCACACTGCACGGATTTTCTGCCGGACGGTTTCTGACACTGCCGGCGTAACGAAAAATTAGAACATGTTCATTCTCCCGCCTGGTTTTCGGCTGGAACATGAACATGTGGGTGCGAAGGGGGACAGCTTGAATCCGCAAACCACGGACAAATGCCACCCCAAAAAAAGACCAAATACTGGTTGGATAATCATCACACACTGCAGTTTCAGAACTACTCCCATCTTGGGCTTGAAAGCCAATAACCCTTTGTGTAACTCTGATAACTCGTCCCTTTTACCCATGACAGCAACGAGGGTTATGTTTGTAGACAGCCTATCACAGACCTTATATACCCACCAAGTCAGCTCACAAAGGGACATCCTTCATGAGCTACATGTTTCCATTGCAGAAAGTAGGGAGTGGTCATAATAATGTGACACTACATAAAAATTGAACATAGACACTCCTTTCATAGTTCCTCACCTTGCTAGGGTTTCCCGACTCATCGGGTCCAGAGGCTGTCAGGTTGAATACAGGCAGGGTTCCAGTTACCACCAGACCCAGACCCTGCAAAAAAAAAAAATCAAAAATCAAAGTGAGAATAGGACAAGTGGGGGCAGGGAAGGGAAGGCTAATCAGGAACATAAAGGAGTACATCTGTGCAACTCTCCTCACCAGCGCGTCTTGGTAGACGTTCGTCCATTGGACCTGCTTAGCTTCATTTCCAGCCAGAACCATTGGACGCCCAAGAACATCAAGATATTCCTGATACACCCCAAACCCAGGAAGGAAAAAAATCCATTTATAAGCAATAAATGAGGCATAAATATTGCAATATGACTGGTTAATCTTTTCTAAACCACACCCAAATATACGAGCAGAACAATGTTACAGAGGCCTAGAGCTTCCCTGTGTGTCCCCAATATTTCCCTCGTACCTGAGTATTTATGCGAATTGCTCCGATGGACGGGATTTCAAAATAGTAACCTGTAAAAATGAAGACAGTGAATCAATCCACAGGTAGGGCACACCATACTGAATCAAATGCAGGGCCAGCGGCGCATAGTCACCCTTGTTGGCGCAGGCCATCCACTGCAGGGGAGTGACATCATAATTGTGCTGCCCGACCGAGAACGTGAAAACACGAACCTGCGGGGAGCAGAATTGTACAATAAAGCTCCATGATGGCTAAAATATGTAATACCATACAGGGGTTTGACCCCTAACCCACAGGAATTTTTCTACATATTAGGAGTTTTGGGACACTTACAGTCTTGTTTGGCCAGTTATACTTCTCAAATACGTCCTGCACCCGATCCTCACCACCATCTGTGAACATCATGATCATCTTATTACAATTTGCACGGGTGACGTTTGTCTGCAAGAAGAAAATAAAGAAAGGAGTGTGACACCTGCTGGTGATTGTAATGTACTACATGTAACAGTAACACAGTGACACCTGCTGGTGAAAATGTGTTGAATGTGACCACGACACCTGTTGGTGACACTAGTATACTGCTTCTGATAGTGACATCTGCTGGTGTTCGGTATGTGTTACATGTAACATTGCATGCGAGTGATTTCTGCTAGTGATACCTACTAGTAACGGTAACGTATAGGCTATGTCTACACAGCACAGGATTTTGGTTGGTTTTTCAGAGGATTAAAGGCGGCATGTATGAAATTTGGTGTTTAAACGCCAAATTTTATGCACATAATAATAGCCTAGAATGCGCCCGATTTATAAACCCGCTCTACAGCTGGTCATAAATCAGGCGCACTCTAGCGCTAGGGAAACATTTCTGGCTCAGGTAAACCACTTTTAAAGTGGTTTACCTGTTCCAGCAGTAATGCGCCTAAAAATGCCGTAGTGAAGCTATAAATCTACAGCTTTGTACGGTTTTAGTGCGCTCCGCCTCCCGCAGCCCCCCGAAATCAGGCGCATTACAAAGTGCCGCTTTCGCTCTGTGATGCGCCTGATAATGGCATACAGGAGGGATTTGAGTGAAGCGAACGGGGCTGCGCCGGATGTCGGGTTGAAAATACACCAGATATCTGGCGTAGCCCTGTTCATACATGTCCCCCTTAGTATTTTGAATCTACCGAAAATCTGACCCAGCGTGGAGTAGCCCTGAATAGAACATGCGTGCTGTAGTCCACACAGCACAGATTTTTTACTGGCTGTCCAGTGGAATATAGAACATGATGTATATTCTACCAGAGTTTCATTGTATTCCCGTGCATGCCATTTACTGAACCGTGGGGAATCTGAAATCTGTTTTTTTGCACAACAACTGCACAAAAAAATAGTGGCGCGGCGAACTTAAAATACCGTTGGAATTCCGACAATATTTTAAGTTAACTGTGTGGACATACTGTAACATTGACACCTACCAGTCATAGGCACATATTGCATGTGACAGTGACACTTTATGTGACATACTAGTGACAGTAATGCACCACATATGACCGTGACAGTAACATACTGCATAGAGCAGCGAGACCCTGTTAGGGACAGCAATGTACTGCATGTGACAGTGGCACTTGCTGGTGATAGAGAAGTGCTGCATGTGCACCAATGACACTTGCTGGTTACAGTAATGTACTGTATATGAGCCACACTGCTATACCTACTCGTGATAGTTATGCACTGCATGTGACCGTCACACCGGGTGGTGATGGGTATGTACTGCATGTGACAGGGACACCTGCTAGTGACAGGAATATACTGGGGCAGATTTATCAATAGTGTCTTACTTTTAGACAGTGTAAAGTTAGACTAGACAGTTTTATAATGCGCCACATTTATCATAGTGTTGATAAATCTGGTGCAGGTTAGAACTGTCTAGAGGCGCAGAAACTGTCTAAAACACATAGTAAATGTGGCGAAATGCTGGTTTCTGGTGCAAACGGAGCCAGAATTCTGGCGCAACTGCTTTGATAAATCTGCCCCACTGTATGTGACAGCGACACCTGCTAGTGGCAGTAATATCCTGTATGTGACAGCGACACCTGCTAGTGGCAGAAATATCCTGTATGTGACAGCGACACCTGCTAGTGGCAGTAAGGGTATGTTCACACAGCATTTTTTGAAGTGTAAATTTACGCGAAGTCTGATTTGGAAAGAATTTATTTGCAAATTATGGTGGAAACTAAGTATTTGATCACCTACACCTGCATATATCACAGCAGCCATCGCAAATATGGATATCATCTTACAACTATGAATACCATCCAACAAGAGATACAACTATACTGGACCCCCTGAGGAACCCCTCGGTGTGATAGGAGGGGGGAAACGCGTCGGGGCAGACATTTATGGTCGTATAAAGGATTTTCTACCTTTTATGTTTATCTATTCTTAGGGGTAGACCCTTAGGGTAATAAATGATTGTCTATTTTATATTATCTATTTAGAGGTGGATTTTTTCAGGTTATATCCATGTTCTTTTCATCCTCTATGTTTGTCTAGTCATAGTTATGGGGTTTAATGTTGTAATAAAAGACATACACACATAAAAAAGTCCCCACGGCCCCTATTGTATATATTGTATATTTCTCCATATAGTATAGAAAACCCTTATCAGAAAGAGTGGCAATTATATATGGAGACTTATTCTTGGTAAATAATTAAACAAAAAGATATAAAGAGGGGACAGTAGGGCCAGTCATTTAAGTCGGGCGACCCTTTCGGGACGCTTCCCTGACTGTTTGGGACTGAAAAAAGGGCCCGTTCACACGGTTTTTTTGCCGAGGGGATTGGCGCGTATTCCGCGCCGGTTTTGGCTTCAATACGGGGGGCCAAATCCGTCGGGTCATTACGGTAATCCACTGCTCCATAGAGAACAGTGGTTTTCCCGTCGCTCCTCCCCGCTCGGAAAATCACGTCGGGTCGGGGGAGAAAGTGACATGCACATTATTTCGGCGCGGGACGCCGTAAAATGCATTTTTCCTATGGGGCCCGGGAGCGGCGCCCCCGCCGCGCTCCGGCCACCGCCCCGTCCCCCCCCTTATTCACGGCGGATTTGTGCGTCAATACGGCGCACAAATCCGCCGTGAATAAGCCGTGTGAACACGGCCTAAGAGGGCTGAGCAAGCATAGGGAAAGATCATCCTAAGCGAATGGAATAGCTACCAGTGAGTATATCCCAAACATTTTTTACCGTATATACTCGAGTATAAGCCGACCCGGAGTATAAGCCGAGGGCACCACTTTTTGCCACAAAAAAACGGGAAAGTTATTGACTCGAGTATAAGCCTAGGGTGGGGAAAAAAGCAGCGGTATGGGGAATTTTTAAAAAAAAAAATAATACCCAATAAAATTACATAGGCAGGTATAGCGTTTAATGCCCCCCCCGGCGGTAAGGAGTTTATGTCCCCCCTAAGCAGATATAGGCATTTAAAATCCTCCATGGGTGGTTTTAGGCAGTTATATGTCCCCCCCTAGGTGGTTTAGGCAGTTTTAAGTCCCCCATAGTATAGGAGGTATAGTTTTGGCTATAGGGGAGTACTAGGCAGGTTTAAAAACCATACTAGGGGGGTTGGTAGGTTATAGGCAGTTTAGGCAGGGATAGGTAGTTTGGCAGGTATGGGAGGTTTGGGGAGATGCAGGTATAGCAGACTAGGCAGGTATAGGTAGGTTTAGGCAGTACTAGGAGGTATAGGTAGTACTAGGGAGGTATAGGTGGTTATAGGCGTTAGGAGGTATAGGTGTACTAGGCAGGTATAGGTAGGTTATGCAAATATAGGCGGTATTTTGGTAGTATGGAGGTATAGGGAGGCTTATAGGCAGTACTGGCAGGTTTTAGGTTTGATAGGCAGGGTTTTGGAGGTTATAGGCAGTACTGGCAGGATAGGTAGGTTATAGGCAAAATAGGCAGGTTAGGTAAATATGGAGGTTTTGGTAGTAATGGGGGGTATAGGGAGGTGTGGCAACGTTTAAAACAAAAAAAAAACCTTTCTGGTCCCCGCTGCCCGTCTCCCCCCATGGCCGGTCCCCGCTGTTGGTCCCGCGCCTTTCCCCGGCCCGGGGGTTTTCGTTAGGCCCCGACGCGGTTTATGAATGCCCTGCCTGTGCCCGGGGGGCTGGACAGCGCGGCCGCTCCGGAGATTTGGCGGGCCCCCCAAAATCCCTGCGGGCACGGAAGGCCCCGCTCTGTGCCCCGGTGGGATCTCTTTACCCGTGTGCGTCCCGGGGAGTGCTGCAGGGGAAGAGATGACGGGTGTGCCGGGCCAGCGCGCGCCGGAATGTCAGCCGTTCGGCCTTCAGTTTATAGTTCCGTGAGGAGCGTATAACTGAAGCGTCCCGTCAATGGGCCATCGCAGGCCTGAGTGCCGCGTGCTCGAGTTAACCCGGGGGGGTTTTCAGCACATTTTTTGTGCTGAAAAACTGGTTATACTCGGTATATAGGTAATCAAGTTTAAAAATAAAAAAGATTTTAGAATAGGGGATTTTCAAGGTGTGCAGTGAATTGAAAAAAAAACAAAAAGAGCAAGATTTCGGGTCGCACGACCTGTAACTTTTTCTTTAAGAGGTCCCCTTTTCCTCATCATTAATGTAGTAATGGCACCTGTTTGAACTTGTATCAGTATAAAAACCTGTCCAACAGCCTCAAAAAAGTAAAACCCCCAAACTCACTATGGTGAAAACCAAAAAGTGTTGAAAGGGCACCCGAAACAAAAAATTGTAGCCCGTAAGGTGGGAAAGACTTTTTTCTGCCAAAAGGAAGGGAAAAATTGGGGTGAAGAAATCAACTGTGGAGAATAATTGAAATTTGGGAAAAATAAGACCCTGATAATCTCCTCGATTGGGGGTCCAGCAAAATCTTCCCCCTGGGGTAAGGGAAAGATCACAAAAAACGGTGAGAAAAATTTCAGAACCCCCCAGGGGGGGAAAATAGTGGGAAAAAAAGTGCAGGAGCTGGGACCAAAATAAAAAAGGGTTTCCAAACAGCAACACCCCTACGCCCCCAGGGGGTAGATCCTGCAGTGCCAAAAGTTGTCCCCCGCTTAAGCCAGTTTCATGGGCCGGGCCCCTTTTGAAGTTTGCTAGAGAGTATTTTGGGTTTTCAGAAAAGTATTGGGTGAATTTTACATGATCAGGGGGAAAACCCAAAATAGAAAAAATTTGGGAAGAAAAAATCGTAGTGAGAGAGAAAACCCGGGGTTTTCCCAAAAAAACCATACCTATGTGAAGGAAAAGGGGTGGGAAAATCATGCTTTGGGGATGGTTCTCTGCAAAGGGACCAGGACGACTGATCCGTGTATATGAAAGAGTGAATGGGGCCATGTATCGTGAGTGCAAACCTCCTTCCATCAGCAAAGGCATTGAAGATGAAACGTGACTTGTGGCTTCTGAAGAAGCATTTCAAGGTCCTGGAGTGGCCTAACCAGTCTCCAGATCTCAACCCCACAGAAAACCTTTGGAGGGAGTTGAAAGTCTGTGTTGCCCAGCGACAGCCCCAAAACATCACTGCTCTAGAGGAGATCTGCATGGAGGAATGGGCCAACATACCAGCAACAGTGTGTGCCAGCCTTGTGGAGACTCGCAGAAAACATTTGACCTCTGTCATTGCCAACAAAGGATTAAAACAGACTATTGAGATGAACTTTTGTTATTGACCAAATACTTATTTTCCACCATAATTTGCAAATAAATTCTTTCCAAATCAGACAATGTGATTTTCGGGATTTGTTTTCTCATTTTGTCTCTCATATTTGAGGTCTACCTATGATGTCAATTACAGGCCTCTCATCTTTTTAAGTGGGAGAACTTGCACAACTGGTGGCCGACTAAATACTTTTTTTTCCCCACTGTATGTACTAGCATTGGTCACTGGTGAACAGAATGGCTGCTACTTTCTGGTTTGTCTAACTCACATTCTGCAGCTGGCTGAAAGCATATTCAAACCCAGCCTTGTAGTCTGTGGTTCCTCGGGCCACCATGTCCTGCACGGCTTCTTTGATAACTTTCTTATTCCTCACGTTGGCCTGGACCAGCTGTCGGAAGCAGGACACCGGCTCTGCCTTTTCATGAAACTATGGATGAAGCAAATGATTATTATTAGAATGGAAGAACTTCAGCTCCATAGACAATAACACCCCCCCTTCAGGACTATATGAGAAGAGAACATTACTGTAGAGGGCGTGGGTGGGTCTGTAACTGCTACACAGGTTGCGATAATCTGCAGAGGATGTGGGGACACTTACTGAAGCCACGGTTACATAATCATCATCAGACAGAGTATCCAGCATCTCCATGACCGACGTCTTCATAAGCTTTAGGGTGAGACCGCTCACGCTGCCGCTCCTGTAGGAGGTATGCATACATGTTATATCTTCATAGAAATCAGAAGCCTCACACTGTACATACACACAAGGCTCAGACTGTATATAGATTAGACAATTGTATGTATAACTGCACCCCCCTGTTCTATCCCCGAGTAGGTGTCAGTCTTCACTGTAGCTCTGGCATTCTATTATCGAGTCTAAAGGCCCAAGAGCTCTATGCCCCTTCCAGACAGCAGAGCGGGTGTATAGCTCTTGGGCCTTACGGCTCATTAATAGGATGCCAGAGCTCCTCTACATTTGTGGCCGGGATCCGTAAAGATTTTAACGGTCGTTACTAGATGAAGGCATCTTCACTCAGCTGCTCTTAACCAAGCCTCATTACATTCCAGCCGCCGCACTCTGCATCCGACATTACGTAGCTGCAATTTATAATTTACCGGTGAGGCCTGTCATGACGTTTCTACATTATTGGCGCGCGCTGCCGACTGTTGTGACACCGAGCTGCTTGCTGGAATCGACAAATAAATTGATTCAGAAAGAAATATATGAAGGTGAGCGGACGCAGCGCGGAGAAATGTCTGCTCCGGGGGTTAACGCCTGACATTCACACAGCAAGGAAATGACACTTGGGGGGATGGAAGGAGGACGGAGCGACATTTTATAGCAGCGCAGCCTGTATTCATGAGCCGAAAACACGACTTTTATACTAAATCAATAGAAGTCTTTCAGCTGATGACACAAGTCCAGTGTAAACTTCTCAACTGTTAAACTCATATTAAAGGGCAACTCCAGCCGAAACACAAACCCTTTAATGTGACAGCAGCTCTACATTGTGATCAGACCTGAGATCTGCATACTGTATACTACAGTGACCGCTATTCCACAACCTTTAGATCATGACCGAGGGATGTCACAAACTCACCCCCTAGTACTGACATCAATGAATAGTATAGTAATATAATTACATGGTGATCAGACACAAGATCCTCATAACTAAAACTAGATTATCACCTATACCATAGACTACTATTGACATACTCGTTATATATCATGTGTGAGAGGTTGTCACAACCCGCCCCCACTTATTGACATGCCTGAATATAATGGTGATCAGCCATCACAGTAACAGCTATGCCATCTATTACTACTGACAACCAGCTTCTATATCATGATTCAGAGGTTGTCACAGCCCCACCCCCACTTAGTGACATGCCTGAATATAATGGTGATCAGCCATGATCAGCCATCAGCCAGCTTTGCAGGTTGGGTGTTTTTTATTTTTTCTCTCTGAATAATGGAGGTCGGTTGACCCAGCGGGAGCCCTGATTGGCTCGATTGAGAGGTAAAGATAGGATAGAACTGCCCGGATTGAGTCACGTTGAAGAGTTCCGTGGCAGCTTAACATCTTTGATCAAATTAGTGAACCGAGAGTCTCAAAGAAAGTTTTTTCATTATGATAGATACAATAAATCTTCTTAGGGATTTCCAGCCATGAGATCCACACACCTTATACTACAGAAACAGCCAATCCATCTATCACTGTTGACAACAAGCTTCTATATCACAACTGAGAGGTTGTCACAGCCCCGCCCCCTGTTATTATTATTATTATCATTTATTTTGGAGCGCCCTTGATTCCAGGGCGCTGTACATTTCAGTTCCAGGCGTACATAAATAACATGGTCAAACAATAGAAAGTGACAATAAGTGACTAACAACTGGTACAGAGGGAGAGAGGTCTCTGCCCGCAGCCTGTATTCATGAGCCGAAAACACGACTTTTATACTAAATCAATAGATTTCTTTCAGCTGTTACTGACATCACTAATACTATAACAGCTATATAATTATATTGTGATCAGGTACCTTATATTATAGTAACCGCTAATCCATCTCTTACTGTTGACAACCAGATCATGATCATGTCTAAGAGGTTGTCACAGCCCCATCCCTGGTACTGACATTACTGAACAGAATAGTAATAGAATTGTACCGTGAGGATACATCCCCTGAACCAAAATGTAAAGTAACCAAAAATCATCAATTACGCTGACCCAAACCCCCTCATATTATTCCCATTGTCACACTCCCATCCCGGTATAAAATGAACAATAGAATGGGAAATTCACAGAGGAAATCCATCAGTAAATTATTAAAAAACATTGTGGGCATAAAAGAAACCACACACCTTACATACTGCATTAACATCTATTCAACTATTACTGCTGACAACCATCTCATATCAAGAGGATCATACCCCTTCCCCCCTATTACGGGCATGCAGTAAAGAACATTGTCAAACATGAGAACCCTCACCTTCCACTATAGAACAGTTTTTTCCATCTGTTTACGCGAAATCACCCTTATCACACGAGGTTGCCTACCCAAGGTTGCCAACTTTTTAAAATAAAAGCAAGACTCTAGTTTGGGGCGCGCCCAAACCCGCCGCGGCAAAAATTTCATGGGCACGCCCATCTTTCGGGATCCACGCCCCTTCAAAAAACCCCACCCCCCACAACGGCTTTGGAAGAAAGCCAGGGAGAATTCCCTTTTTACCCGGAGTAGCCCCCCCCATAACCAGTATTTCCCCTACACCTAATGCCCCCCCGTGCCAAGGATCCCCCCTGTACCCGTATGCCCCCCTTTTTAGCCAGGTGGTGCCCCCCTTTTTACCAGGTAAATGGGCCCCCATTGTTTAGCCAGTAGGGGCCCCCCTTTTTTACCAGGTTTGTGCCCCCATCTGTTAGGGCCGATGCCCCCCATCGTTAGCCAGGGAGTCCCCCCCCCGTTGCCATATGCCCCCATTGTTGCCAGGTATGCCCCCATTGGGTTCCAGGTATTTCCCCCATTGTTGCCAGGTAGGCCCCCATTTTGCCCGTAGTGCCCCCCGCGTTTCCAAAGAGTCCCCATCTTTTTGCCAGATAATGTCCCCCCATCTTTTTTCCAATAGATGTCCCCCCACTGTTTCCCAAAAGATTTCCCCCCCCTTTTAGCCAGGGAGGCCCCCTCTTTAGCCAGGGGTGCCCCCTCTTTGCAGTAGTGCCCCCCCCTTTTTCCAGTTGCCCCCCCTTTTCCCCCGGGGAGCCCCCCAAGTTTCCAGGGATTGCCCTCTCTGTTTTGCCAGGAAAAACCCCCAAAAAACTAATAAAAAAAAAATAAAAAAAATCCCCCCTTTCCACCAGCTCCTGCAGCCGGCCCGCCCTCCCGATCTCTTCAGCGGCGCAGGGGGAATGAACACCGCGCCCACCCCCTGCACCGCGCCACTTCCCCTGCGCCCTACCTGTATCACGCGCGCCAACGCCCTACATACAGGGAGGGGGGAGGGAGGAAAGGGACGATCCCTCCTCCTCCTCCCCCACAGTGAGACCCGGCGGGTGAGCGGCCCCGCTGCCCCTTCACCCCCTGTGGACGGTCCGGCGGCCCCCAAAGTACGCAACACGCTACTTTTGCCCCGGAAATTTTTAAAGGGAAACCCCCCCCCGCCTGCAGGCCGGGAATTCCCAAACTCCCCCGGAGGGCGGGAGGGACCCAAATAGGGGGCCCCCCCGAAAAAAAGGGGAATTGGATGTAGCCTTACCTCACCCTTGCCATAACCATACTTCCCAACCCCCCCTTTTTTTGGCGGGGGGTCCCGCTATTTGGGGTCCCCCTCCCCCCCCACCCGGCAGGTTGGCTTTCCTCCCCCGCCAGCGGCAGCAGGGGTTCTTTAAAAGGGCCGGGGCACGGACGCGGCGCACTCTGGCGCCCCGGGTCCGTTCTCACAGGCGGGTGAACGGCCGCTGCGCCCGCTCACCCGCCCGGTCCGCTGTGCGGGGAGGAGGCGGGAGGGACCCTTTTCCCCCCCTTCCCTCCCCCCCTGTTTTTCCGGCGCCTGTGCGCCCGGACATACAGGTCCGGCGCAGGGGAAATGACGCCGCGCCTCACTTTCCCCTGCCCACGAGGGGACGGTCGGAGCGCCAGCCTGCGAGCCTGGGAGGCGATGGATTTTATTATTTTTTTTTTATTTCTGACCTGGCACAATGTACCTGGGAACAAGGGGGCACTACCTTCTACAAAGGGGCACAAACCTGGGAACAATGGGGGGACTACCTGGGAAAAAAGGGGGCAACTACCTGGGAACAATGGGGGGACTACCTGGCAACAATGGGGGCAACTACCGGCAAAAATGGGGCACTACCGGCAACAGAGGGGCACTACCTGGCAACAGAGGGGGGCCACTGGCAAACAATGGGGGCTCTACCTGGGAACAAGGGGCACAACCCGCAACAATGGGGCACTACCCGGCAATAAAGGACACTACCTGGCAACAAGGGGGGCACTCCTGGCAAACAAGGGGGCACTACCTGGCAACAGAGGGGCACCTACCTGGAAAACAAAAGGGGCACCTACCGGGCAAAAAAAAGGGGGGCACCTACCTGGCAACAAAGGGGGCACTACCTGCAACAAAGGGGGCTCACCGGGGGGGTTTTAAAAAAAAGGGGGCATCTACCGGGCTCAAATTTGGCCTCCCTCAAAAGGGGGGGAAAACTACTTGGCTAAAAAGGGGGCATCTAATCCCCTGTGGGGGCACTACCTGGTTAGGGGGTTACAACCGGGTATAAGGGCATCTACCGGGCTTTCTTCCAAACCTTATGCAGTTAGGGGGAGGGGTTTGGTTTTTTTTGAAGGGGTTGGCATACCGACAAGATGGGCGTTTCCATGCAAATTTTTGCCGCGGCGCGATACGCGCGCCCACTAAAGTCTCCTGCTTTTTCATTTTCAAAAGTTGGCAACTATGCCATAACTCCGTTCACACGGAGTTATGGACTATGTCCGACGTATCTGTCAAGTTACCATAATGATGCCGCGACATAGCCGCGCCCCATGGGGATAAAGACAGGGGCCCGGGTTTTGTGGACTGCGTACTCCCCCAAAAACTTTTAAAAATACGTTTTTTAACCCACTGGAAAGCTATACCACCCCAAAAAAGCAGCTTTTAAACCACAAAAGGACACCGTGCCCTTTTGAATATAGGGCCTCGGTGGCTATGTTGCAGTACATCCATCAAGGCACCTTTTCCCAGTACCCTGATGAATATCTGAGACGTACCCTTGGAGGGGCCCCCAAACCCACATCACTGAAAATAAATAACACTCCCGCCCCTTTAAAGGTACACCTTCCAAAGCTCGTTAACACTTTTAATTTCAAAAAACCCCAAACACATGGGGCAACTCATGCATTTAGGCATTAAACATGGCAAGACAATCTCCGCATTCAAACCGGCATCATATGGGGAAGAAAGTGATTTATGCCTTTTAACGGCATTTTTTTGGGGCCCGATGGCTGGGCTGAGATTTTAGAAACTGCTATCTCCTGGGGTTTTTACGCACAAAATCTCAGGTTTACAAGAAAAGTCCGAAAAAAAAAAACATCCAGTGACGGCAGTCCTGTGGCGGAAAACCTTTTATCCCGAGGCAAAGGGGAATGGGGAACGGTTCGACGATAGAAAGGCAACAGTGACTCAAATTTCCACCCTTCAACCAAGGTAGGGAAAACACCAACCCCAGTCGCAAACTTTAGGCAGATGGGGACAGCAGCAAAACCACCCGGGGCCATCCTTTCATAAGAAAAGAAACTGAGGGTCCAATTTCCCAAGCTCATCGAAATTTGGGATATAGAAGATTGGAAAAAAATTTTCCGTCTGATGAATCCGATTCGCTGCACCTTTTGGGTGGTAGTCAAAATTTTTCGTCAACCAAAAAAGAAAGCATGGGTCCATCCGCCTTGTATCAACGGTTTTTAGGGTGTGGTGGTGTGTCAGGTGTGGGAAATTTTCTTTTACTCTTTGGGGGCCCCCTTTTACAAATTTACACGTTCAACACCTGTTAATCTATGCCACAAGAATTGGGCAGTTCGAAGGCAAAAGGGGTCCAACCCGTTTTCACATGGTGTACCTAATAAAGGGCCGGGAGTGAATCTTTTTTTACGCTACAACCCATCAACAGATCATTTTGCAGGGTTTAAGGACTCCCCACAATTTTAAATTTGGGTTTTTTTTTGCGAATACACCCTATGGCTGTTAGGTCTGTTTTGTTGTATTCTGTCAGTTCTATTTGGAAGACAACATTCAAGTGCTCACTCAATACTTACACATCCACGATGATCACCATGTCCTTTGCGAGGTTCCCCTTGGTGTACCTGAAAACACAATTTTAATAATGAATGCCCGCGGGAAACATTCCAAAACATCAAATACTAACCCTAGCCACAGAGGATACTTAGCCAAAAGGGGAAAAAAAAAATTTATACACTGGGAATTAAAGTTTTTCCCCCCCACAAAAATGGAAAAAACGCATTTCATGATTTTTTTAAAAAAAAAAATTAAATAGCATTTTTAAAAGCAATTTTAAAAAAGTAATTTTAAACAAAAAAAAATAAAACAATGTTTTGGGAAAAAAAATTTGTTTCCAATACAGAGGTTTAGAAAGTTTCCTGTAGTTCCCTTTACCAAGTTTTTTCACACCATGCAGCAATTTTAGCCCCCTCCTCCCTACAAAACTTCTCCCCGATCTTTCAAGTTTTTTAGGGCCTTTTTCACTGGGGGTAATTTCATTTCCCCCCACATCTTTATTGCGTTCAGGGCTGGGGGAAATGGCTTTGGGGCCCCTCGGGGGCCTTGAAATGCCCTTCCCTTTCGGACCCTCCCCTTTTGTTGCCCCCGGCGTGTGTTTTCGGGGCAATTTTCCAAAGCTGGAAGACCCAGGGCCCCCCCCACTTCAAAGCCTTACTTAGGGGAAAGGGGTTTGAAATTTCCCAAAAACTTTAGATACATTGGGCCCCCTCCAGCCCCCCCCTTTAATACGGTCAGTTTGCCCCTTCCCCTTTTCATTTAAAAAAAACCCCCACCAAAATATGATGTTTCCCCCCTCCATGGGGTTTTCCCTTGGGGCAGTGTTTTTTGGGGTTTTTTACCATCCTTTTTTCCCATCTCCAAAACAAAGGGGAGTGGATTTTAAAACCAAAAAGTTTTTTTTTGGTCTCATCTGGCCACAGGGCCTTTTTCCCATGCCTCTTCCCGGTATCCCCAAAGGCTTTGGGGAACTTCAAATGGGCCCCGGACATGTCTGGGGTGAGCATGGGAAACCCTTTCGTGCCCCGCAGGATTTTTAAAACCCCTGGAAAGGCGTATGTTTTACCCAACATAATTTTCTGAGACTGTGGTCCCCTTCCCAAATTTAGGGCATTGACCAGGGTCCTCCTGTTAAATTTGGCCCGATTCCCCCGGGCCTTTTTCAGGGGAATTTTTTGCAAATTTAGCCCCCCGAAACCCAAAGGGAAAAATGACATCATCTTTTTTTTTCTTCCATTTTTTTTTTTAATTTTGCCAACAGTTTTTCCCCCTTCCCCACCAACGCTTTTTATTTTTCCCCTTTCCCATCCCAGGCCCTTTTGCCGGGGCCCACAATTTTGTCCCTGGTATTCCCCTTTACAGGCCCCTTTTTGGGCCCTTTTTGGGATGGTGGGAAGGTTATGTGAGGGTGGTGTCTTTTTAAAACAAAATGAGTTCTGGGGAAACCATAATTTCCTTGCCGATTGGTAGGCAATTTTAAAAACTTTTCTTCATGCAATAAAAAAGCACATTTTTTTTCCCCCCTTTTTAAAACAATAACGTATTTTCCCGGTTTTTTTTTTTTTCCGATTCGGTCTCTCACAGTTGAAGTGTACCTGTATAAAAAAAAAACAGACCTATTCTTTGTAGGTGAGAAAACCGGCAAAATCACCTTGTTAAAACCTTTATTTTTCCCCAAATGTCAAAAAACTTTCCCCATAAACATGCATGCTCATCAAAATGTGCATGTGTTTTCAGTGTCAAGGGAAAAAAAAAAAGTAGCTACGGGCACATTTTTCCCTGTAGGGGGGCCCTTGCTCTTTAATCCTCTACTCCCCCAAAACCCACCCCCCTCCGATTTCAGTCCCCCCCGGGCATCCGTCTCTTCCAGACTCCTTTTTTTCTTTCGGGCAACTCTATCCCCTCCAGACTCCCTGTAAAAAAAGGCTCCTTTTTCTAATCCAATTCCTCTTTTTCCCCCCGTTTCCCTGCCCCCTAAAGCACTTGTCCCTCCGAATCCTTATACCCATCACCCCCCTATGTCCCCTCCAGTCACCTCTTGATCTTTCTGTTCCACCAAAACCAATCACCACATCCAGTCTTCCCTGTCCCCTTTCAAAACCATCCGTCACCTCCAGGCTCCCCTGTCCAATTTCCAAACCATCTGGGACCTCTAGGCTCCCCTGTCTCCTCCAAAACCATCTGTCACCCCAGGCTCTACTGTCCCCCATCAAACCCCTTTACTAGAGGACCCCTCCCCCCCAAAAACACCTCACCCCCCCTTTCCACCTTTCAAATTCATCCGTCACCTCTTGGCTCCCCTGTCTCCTCCAAAACCATCCATCACCTCCAGGCTCCCCTGTCCCCTCCAAAACCCTTTGCCTCTTTCACACCATTATCCTCAACACATAATATGCTATAAATCTTCAGTCTATGGTGATGAGGACTGTGGATCTTAAATATGGACTTTCCCGGGAAAATTTCCTCTTATAAACCTGGTGGACCCCTTGACTTTTTTTTCCACGGGTATTTTATTTTTTTTTAAATTTTTTTAAACTATTTTGCTGTTACTTATCAGTGTAAAGTGGCTGATAACAGGGAACAACAGGTTGTATTTACCTGCAGAGCACATTGGTTCCAGGGTGTGTGTGTTACTTTAATTAGAAATTTGCAGTGACTGGGATGTTAAAAAACCGGTAATTGAAATCTGTTCCCCCGGAAAAAATGTAAAACCTTAATGATTTTTTGGTATAAAAAAATCTCCCGGGCGTTGGCGTATATAATGATAATATTATTTGTATGTTTTGACTTTTTTTAGCTGTGGCCTTGTTAAGAGGGGAACTGCCTCATTCCCGGTATAATTTTACATTAGTCACATCTCAAAAAATTTACCGGGTTGGTTGGTAATAAAATGGGTGAGGCTGCACAAAAAAAAATTTTTTTTGGGGTTTGTTCAGCAACTTCAAATTCTTATATTTTTTACTGGTGGCACAACAATGTATTGTTTATGCTGCATACAGGATTTTTCACCGATTTTCACTTTTTCATGTTTCTGCGTTGGCCATGTAATTCAGTTGGGTCATCCACATGCAAACCTTGACAGTACTGCGTGTAGCTCAACTGAACCCTAGGTCTTCGCAAAAAAAGAACTATGTCATGGAGATCCTTGATCTTGTGAAAGCGATATGTTTAAAGGGGTTGTCCACTTAAAAAAAAAAATGCACCAAAAACGCATCCAGAAATAAAACGCATCCATTTTTGAGCTGGTCCTTGAGAACAGGTATATGGCCTACTTGCCAACCTGAAGCCCGATCAAAACAAGGGGGAGGAATGGTTTAAAAGACGGGGCTCAGAAAGTGGAGTGGGCACCAACTTTAAGCCGTTTTAAAAAGGAAGGGCCCTTTGCATTTAAAGGGGAGATGTGGAGATGGTCCTTAAGCAGTTCCAGCCGGCTCAAAAAGTGGAGAGGTCAGCTTAAGCAGTTCACGAGCCGGCCCAAAAATGTGGAGATTTGGTCACACCCCGGTTTAAGCCCTGGGTTTACAAAGCCAGCCTCAGAGAACGTGGAGATGGTCACGCTTAAGCAGTTCTAAGAGCCGGCCTCAGAGAAAGAGGAGATGGGCACGCTTGAGCAGTTCTACAAGCCAGCCTCAGAACGGGGAGATGGCTGCACTTGTACAGTTCATTGACCCGGCCTTAGAAAATGGGTAGATGCCCACGCTGGAGCAGCTCTCCTTCGTTCATGCCTACGGGAGTTTCCAGAATACCTGAGCACACTTACTTGGCTATATCCAGAACTGCCACAGAATCTGCCTGTTTTCCGAGGCCGGATCGCAGAACTGCAGCCATCTTCCCATTTTCTGAGGCTGGATCTTAGCAGGAGTTTTGATAAGTGGCAAAACTCCTTTAAAGCATAAGGGGAGAGAATTACACCTCCTCTCTCCGCTCGTACAATATGATCGGATTGTACGCGCGGGGAGATAAGTGACATGTCAATTACTTGCGGTGAATAAGCGCCGCGAGTAATGAATATGCAGGAGTATGCGCGTATTACCGCGACCTCCCGAAACACACGACGTACGCACCGAGGTACATAGTGTGAACATACCCTAAGAGTACTTGCATGCTAAGAAACGTTTTTTGTACGTTTTTCCAACATGGGTTTTTGATGCATTTTTTAACTCATGCCCACTATGCACACGTTTTTTAAATACAGTTAAAAAACGCAACAAAAACACGTGAGTACCCAGCTTAAGTCAAAATATTGAACTGGCTTAGCAACGCCCTCTACTTCAGTGTTCGGTAACTCATGGTGCTTCAAGCTAATTAACATGGCTGACATTTTACAATTCTTGCTATACATGTGCCATTCTTCTATCATACACAGTTTGATGAATCCCTAACCCCTCCCCATCCCTGACAAACATCACTAAGTGTTTACCAACTTAATCGCGCTTTTCTAATAAAAACACGGCGCTCGGGCGCGGCGGCAGAACATATACATAACAATGTACACACCAGCGGCCTCCAGGTGCCTGCGTCGTTATTTGAGGCATTTTCCAGCGGCAATGATGCGTGAAATGAAAATTGGACGGGGGTGCTCAGAGGTGGGAGAGTGGGAAGGAGACAGTGAGCGGCCAACGGAGACAGACGATGAAAGTGAGAGTGTGCAGAGGACTGGGGAAGCTACAGACAGAGGCAGACACATGGAGTGAAACAAATCCACCAGACGCTCTGCACCTCTGGACACCGATCGGGAAATCGTACCAGCAAAGAGCGTAGCTACAGAGACAACATTGTGCAAAAATATTATCTTACAGCTGCTGTAATCTACACAGAAAATAATGGCACCCCCTACAGCCAGCAACATCTGATACACTGGACGAGCATTGGGAGCGACTAATCTCAGGAGGCACTGAAAACAAATGTGCTGCACATATGACCTCTTAGTACATGATGGATGTCAATCAGAGGAATGTTTCATTATAATTCAAGATCTCCGCTTGCTGTCAGTGAATGGAAACATTCGGGTTAACTGTAAGGGTATGTTCACACGGCGTTTTTGGATACGATTTTGGGTCCGTGTTTGACACGAAAATCGCATCCAAAAACGTGGAACGGATTCAACGCATCGGCAAGCACTCGTGTGAACGCCGATACATTTTTTACATTGCGAGCATTGTTAGATGCGTGTTTGGACCCAAACACGCATCCAAAAACGTATGTTCACATGGACCCAAAACGCTGTGTGAACATACCCTAAGAGGCTGCAAACATGGCTGAGGATTTGGTACAACTTTATTATACAATCGTCTATAGCAGGGGTGCACAACCTTTTCTGGTTCAATGGCCACCTCGTCATGTTGTACCTCTCCGGGGGGGCTGCAGTAAATCTTAGAGGGGTATTCCTCATCTGAGACCTTTATAGCACTTTAATTGTAAATACCCAAAATGGCTGAGAAATCTTTGTTCCATTTTAGGGACTGCCAGAAATCAGAATGGAGATTCCTTGCTCGGTTCTCCTGAAAGAGGATATGAGGCGCCTATTTTCATTGTAGTTTCAGGGGTTACAAAAGTGGCTTTTTCACAACTATAACTACAGTGAACACCACACTTGTATAGCCTCCTTTCCAACTCATTTGTGGAGTCAGACATCTTTATGGTATATCTTGTGGATCTTGTGTCAGAAATTAATACTCTTTTGAGAAAGAGATCCAAAGATAATATAGAAACAGTTTTTACTGGATTGCTCATTTAGGTTGCTTACAAAAGCATGTACAGCCCTATAGTGCCAGCTATATAGTGCCAACCATACAGTGCCTACCATAAGGCAGTGTTCACACGGCTTATTCAAGCCGTAATTGCGGGATGGATTTCGCCTGCAGTTACGACTTGAATAAGGGGCGGGGGCGCTGCCCGCCGGCTCCATAGGCAATGCATTATTTACACGCCGTAAATAATGTGCATGTCACTTTTCCCCCCCTGCGGCGGATTCGCCGAGCGGGGAGGAGCGACGGAATCCATAGTTCTCTGAGAACTGTGGATTACCGTAATGACAGGGACGGATTGGAGCCGTACTGCAGCGCAAATCCGGCCCGCAGTACGGCTCCAATCCGCACCCAAATAAGCCGTGTGAACGAGGCCTAACATTACCAGCCATAAGAGTGCCAACAGTTGATGTTTATTATATTTATGTCAGGCTGAGGGCCGCACGTGATGTTTACCCCTCCTCTATGGACTCCAGACTATTACCTTAGGTGAGGGAATGAGCAGGGCCTGATGATATTATCATAAAGTCTGTTTGTAGCTGTCGTAAGAATTGTATATACAGTCATATCAAAAAGTTTGGGCACCCCTATTAATCTTAATCATTTTTAGTTCTAAATATTTGGGTGTTTGCAACAGCCATTTCAATTTGATATATCTAATAACTGATGGACAAGTAATATTTCCGGATTAAAATGAGGTTATTGTACTAACACATAAATGTGCAATATACATTAAACCAAAATTTGACCGGGTGCAAAGTATGGGCACCCCAACAGAAAAGTGACATTAATATTTAGTAGATCCTCCTTTGCAAAAAAAAACAGCCTCTAGTTGCTTCCTGTAGCTTTTAATCAGTTCTGTCCTGGATGAAGGTATTTTTGACCATTCCTCTTTACAAAACAATTCAAGTTCAGTTCAGTTTGATGGTCGCCGAGCATGGACAGCCCGCTTCAAAGTATCCCACAGATGTTCAATGATATTCAGGTCTGGGGACTGGGATGGCCATTCCAGAACATTGTAATTGTTCCTCTGCATGAATGCCTTGAGTAGATTTGGAGCAGTGTTTGGGATCATTTCTTGCTGAATATCCATCCCGGCGTACTTCAAATTCATCCACTGATTCTTGTACATTATTCTGAAGAATCTGCTGATACTGAGTTGAATCCATGCGACCCCCAACTTTAACAAGATTCCCGGTGCCGGCATTCCACACAGCCCCAAAGCATGATGGAACCTCCACCAAATTTTACAGTGGGTAGCAAGTGGTTTTCTTGAATGCTGTGTTCTTGGGACGCCATGCATAACGCCTTTTTGATGACCAAACAACTCAATCTTTGTTTCATCAGTCCACAGGACCTTCTTCCAAAATGAAGCTGGCTTGTCCAAATGTGCTTTTGCATACCTCAGGCGACTCTGTTTGTGGTGTGCTTTCAGAAACGGCTTCTTTCGCATCACTCTGCCATACAGCTTCTCCTTGTGCAAAGTGTGCTGTAATGTTGACCGATGCACAGTGACACCATCTGCAGCAAGATGATGCTGCAGCTCTTTGGAGGTGGTCTGTGGATTGTCCTTGACTGTTCTCACCATTCTTCTTCTCTGCCTTTCTGATATTTTTCTTGGCCTGCCACTTCTGGGCTTAACAAGAACTGTCCCTGTGGTCTTCCATTTCCTTACTATGTTCCTCACAGTGGAAACTGACAGGTTAAATCTCTGAGACAACTTTTTGTATCCTTCCCCTGAACAACTATGTTGAATAATCTTTGTTTTCAGATCATTTGAGAGTTGTTTTGAGGAGCCCATGATGCCACTCTTTACAGGAGATTCAAATAGGAGAACAACTTGCAATTGGCCACCTTAAATACCTTTTCTCATCATTGGATACACCTGGCTATGAAGTTCAAAGCTCAGTGAGGTTACCAAAAAATGTTGTGCTTCAGAAAGTCAGTAAAAAGTAGTTAGGAGTATTCAAATCAATAAAATGATAAGGGTACCCAAATTTTTGCACCAGTCAAAATTTGGTTTAATGCATATTGCACATTTTGTGTTAGTACAATAAACCTCATTTCAATCCGGAAATATTACTGTGTCCATCAGTTATTAGATATATCAAATTGAAATGGCTGTTGCAAACACCTAAATATTTAGAACTAAAAATGATTAAGATTAATAGGGGTGCCCAAACTTTTTCATATGACTGTATGTAGAGTATTATGTGTATTCAGTATTGTCATAAAACATTTCTTTTATTGTTATTCAACCATTTCTGCCACTCAGACTTCCACCCCCCCTTTGGGAATGGAAGTTGTAGCCATCATCACACAAGTCATTTAGACAATTATATTACCCCGCTTGTTTTTATAATCAAGTGCTGTCTCTGCGAAGCAGCATTTTTATGGCAATTTTATGGCCCTTTAGTATATACAGACTCCAACCAGATATAGCAAGAAAAGCGAGGCAGATGTGCCCACAGATATAAAATTCTAGCCACAAATGTTCAGGGTTCATTTATCTGTCAACACGGAGGCACAGCCTGTGAATGCCATCTAGTGGAGACAGTGAGCAACAGTCCTCATTAAGCATCAAGGGTCCACCCACATCATATCTTCAGCCAGTGATTGCGGCCTAATTATCTGATGGGTGGTGGGGAAACCTGAGATGGTGAGTTGGGGCCTATAAAACACATTGCCAGTCTCACATCTTTTGTACATAGTTTGGGGTTCAATTCTGGATTGAGCTGTGTTCCATCTTTTCTGCCATATCCCTGGATTTGAAAGCTGAGATTTGTTTAAGTGTAAGGACTTTCTAAGTTTCTCCCTTTGATTTTATAACTGTTTGTTAACGTATGTCATATTCATTGTTATTGTATGTTTTTTATGTAAGCACTGTACCTTGTTTAGTATTAAAATATTACAATTAATACGTTCTTTCTTGTTGCTGTAAGAATCCATACGTTGAAGAAATGTTTTTAACCCTGTAGCTGCTGGAGAGCAGTGAGGTAACCCTCTAAGTATTTTTAAGTATATTTTTTGGATCAGAATCCTTGCCTCTGATTTCATTTTCTTTTGGATTATTGAGGGAGGTGGATATTTTTGGGGTGCTGGAACTGTCTTAGGGTGTGATTTATGCTTGATTTGCCACCTGAGTGAGAGGTGAGTGCAATGTGGAAATAAATTAACTCTATTACAGTGGCCCCCAGTCACGTGCTGGTGAGTGTGTACGTGACACCTTATACCTACAGTGATACACTATATGGGCACGTCACTGGTTTCCAGTTGGATTTACAGACCGTTTTTGGATTTCAAAACTGTCTGTAAACCGACTTTCAACCTTTTACATTGACTCAAATAGAACATCCATGCAGTACTTCACACTGCACAGATTTTCTGCTTGATGTTTTTTACACCGCCGGCATTCCTAAAAACTTAGAACAAGTTCATTCTTCTGCCCAGTTTTCGGGCGGAAGAGGTTCATGTCAATTGTTGCGGGTGACGGGCAGATCCGCAAACCACGGGCAGAACCGTCCCCCTCAACCATGTAAAATACGACAAAATACAGGCTGGTATTTTCACACTGCCGTGTGGACTCACCTTAAGGGTATGTTCACACGGCTGATTTGGATGCGAATTTTGGTTCTGATTCAGCACTGAATCCACATCCAAATCTGACTGCAATCCACCTCACATTGTTTCTAATGGAAATTCCATGTTGCTGTGCACAAACTATGATTTCCTTGGCACCAATTTTTTTTTAATGTCTATTCTTGAGGCAAATTACATGCAGAATCCTCATGCTATACTATATTGGGGACTGAAAATCTGCATCTGAAAATCAGTGTCAAATCCACCACCAAAATCTAAGCTTAGGAGTCATACAACCCACATTAAGGATTTCTAGTTTGATTCCATGTGAATTCCACCTTAAAATCCTCATTGAAAACTAAAGAACAATCCATTGACCTCAATAGAAAATCTGCACCGTAGTTCATACCATGCATTTTTTTTGGCGCATGGTATTCAAAACCAATGTCCGGTCGATAACAACTTTGAGCACAGTCATACTTTGTTCACATGCCATGTGAAAAATTCGTGGAAATTTACTGTTGAAATAAACGGGATGGCTAAAATCCTCATTCAATAAGTGCCCAAAACATTTGTACGTATAACTGCATGTGGCTTTCAATGCGGATCTGTGTCCAATACCAATAGGCATGAATTGTGCTCTGACTGCAAACCGCCTGTAAAACCAAATCCGAAAACAGTGTCTAAATCCACATGCAATAAGGAGGTACTTCAGTAAAAAGAAGTCAGTCGTAGATTTCAATGGCAAAGTCCTTATGGATTTCACGCTTAAATTTTACTTTGTTGTGTGGATGTACCCTTATTGGCGGAGATTTTAGGCGTGAAATCCATGCTGATTCAGTGTTGAAATTTTCAGCACTGCAAATTAACCTTGTGAACTCTACAGGACAAGAGAAAGATTTGTGGTGTTGATGTGTCTAGAATTGTACAGGATGGATACAACTGTAACAGCCCCTCAGCTGTGACAAGTATTAGGTTACGTTTTCTGGATGTAAACAAAAATGCTTTCATTTACTGAAATAAAGATATAACGGAAAGGGTGAGGAACTGAAAGTTTTAAGGTATGTTCACAAGGCATGTTGGATCCATTTTTGGGTCTGTTTTGGATCCAAAAAACGCATCCAATATCGATGCGTAAGTTGCATACAAAACGCATCCACCACGCATGTGCGTGTTTGGATGCGTTTTGGCTGCAGCAGGTAGGCACTCTATAGTTTTAAATATGGTGTCTGCTGCGTCTTTCGGATCAAGAAATAACATGACAGTTGTTTGAACGAATCAGAAAAGATGCATCAGAAAGATGCAAGTAAAAAACGTATCGGCACTCACTGGTGTGAACGCAGATGCGTGTTTTACATTGAAAGCAATGTAAATCACACTGCACATTTTTAGATGCATTTTTGGGTTCGTTTAAGGTCCGAAACACAGATCCAAACACGCATCTAAAAATGAATCCAAAATTGGATCCAACACGCCGTGTGAACATGCCCTTACCATAAACTGTAGAGAGCTGGTTGGCTGCCTAGCTGCACTTACCATGGCCTCCTGCGAACATCATAGAGGTCGATCTTGCTGGGTGCCCTCCATGGGGTAGCTGCAGTGACAAATAGCATAGTTAGAGCCTATTTCTCCATCACTATATGACTTAAATCACCTGATCTGTGCTTGCTCACAATCAGCTTGTGCCCATTACTACAGATCCTGTATCCTTAGATGTTTGGTTGGATTAGATCAGACAGTGCAGCTCTTACCTGGGTAGTATCGGGTCACACCGGTGGCACTGCCAAACACCTGCCACAGCAGTGTGGGGTCCTCCTGACGATTCTGGATGAAGACATTTTCTAAGGCATCCGTCCAATTCAGCTCATTTAGGATGACCGTAGCTGGGGAGACATGGGGTAGTAGGGGGGAGAGGGGTCAGCAAAGGAGTGACCTGGGGCAGCAGAGGGCCTGCACAGTGGGTCAACGGTCAGGAGGGAATAAAAAGGAGCAAAAGAGAAAAAATAAAACCTCCAGGAGGAGGAAGGGTCAGCAAGGGAACGGATTGCAATATTGGGGGTTTATATACTACAGACTGAGTGGATTCTTAACCAGTTACATCAATGTGATTTAAGACCTGATGTCCATTCCTAATAGTCTATCACTGTGCAATTAAAAATGTTCAGTATTCCATTCCTCACCAATTTCAAAATCTCTGCTAGCTGTCATCAAAAGGGAACATAATTTGCTTAAGCTACTTCCACAGTGTATGTTTTCCAAATGCGATAGGAAAGCTCAAGCCACATACAAACATGTCTACAGGCTCCCAGTTACTCAAAGGGGTTGTCTCACTACAAGGATTGCTTTTTATGTTAAAGATGTTGTAAAAACAAGTCACTTTGCAATATATGTCCATTAGCAGTGTCCTACCTATTCCGAGATATCCCCTCTTGTATGAGCTGCATCAGCTCCTCAGGTCGCCATAGCTACAGACCTGTTCAGTCTCTCCTTATAGGCTGCCAGCCCTGGTTGGTATAGCTACACACCTGGCTTCTACTGCAGTCCAGTGGAAGCCAGTAAATGCAATTAAATTCAAAGTGAAACCAAGAAAACAGGACTGAGGTAAGATGAATCAATTTAGTGAGACAACCCCTTTAATGGAGGAGTATGTTTTGTCCTCATTGCAGTGTGAAATAGCAAGCAAACTGCGCTATTCTATACAAAAGTATTTGATAAAAGCATATACCACACAGCATACACTTTCTCACAATGAGAACCCATAGGCGACCGGCGCCACTGTAAGCTTGTAGGGTGTCATCCAGTGGTAGTCCAGAGCCTCTCCCAAAGTAAACCTCTGGCAGACACCTCAAAACACAGCTATGGCAGTTGCACCCCAACGGGGGCGTTGCTTAAAATATGTCGCAGTGCGTCAAAAGTAGTTGTTGCCACAAACTAAGCCAGCTAATAAATGGTGTAAAGTTATGCAGAAGTGTCTAATCATGCATCAGATTTATCATACATTGATAGCCTGGCAAATTTTTAGATATTTTGGGCCACATGTATGAAAACTGTCTAGGTATAAAATTCACTTTGTTGCCCATAGCAACCAATCAAAGCGCACCTTTCATTTCATATAGTGCTCTGGGAGAATGAAAGGGGCGCTCTGATTGTTTGCTATGGGCAACAAAGTGAATTTTAGACCTAGACAGTTTTCATACATGTGGCCCTTTGTCTAGGTCAGGGCAGGTAATAAGCCTCTGGTTGAAAGAAAAAAAAAATGGTTCCCATTCACTGGCAGCAAGCAGAGATGTTAATAGCAATGAACTGAAACATAAAGGGGAAAATGTATCAAGACTGTCTGAAAATACGATGCTGTGACGTATTTCACCTCTGTGCACTTTTCATTAAGGCCTAATGAATTTAGCATCTTTCAGTGGTTGGGCACAAAAATTCTAAAAAGTCACCTGTTATCAGGAGTAGATATCTGGCATAATCTGCACCACTTTTTGGCGTAAATTTAAGTACATGTTTTGGCGATGTGAGGTCATGGCGCGTTTTGCCAAGCTTGACCCACTTTTAAAAAATTGCAGAACTTGCTGTAAAAGAGCTCAAAATTCGCAAATTTGGGTGAAAGACATTTGCGCAATTTTTAAAAACTTTTTTGTATGCCAGAATACTGCTGTAAATCACTTCATACACTTCTTTCAAAGTCTATTAGTGTTGCAGACACTTCTTTCCTTTGCCTGTTTCTCCAACGTCCACTATTTGCAGAGAACGAAGCCTGTGATCCTCCATGTTTTAGCAAACTACAACTCCCAGCATGCCCCGACAGCTGATGACTACCGCTTTGTCATAGTACACCAAACTGATAGTGCTATTTGCTGGTGGGCGAGTCACAAGACACCTACCAACCACTTGCATTTGCGCGGTGGTTCCTCTAGAGGACACTAGGGAGTTTTGGGGTACTGAATACTCACAGCCCTTGTAGATGTCTGTAGGAATCTGCACAGCAGTGTAGGAGTAATTCACTTTTGCCCTGAAGTTTGGATCATCTGTAAATTCCAATTTAAGGGAGTTTAAAGGTTCCCTGGTTTCTTCTTCGCCCTCTGGATCATCCTAAAAAGAGCCAAAAGACAATGCAATGAGCATAGGAGGAAGTGTGGTGGAGCCACAGACCACCCAGGAGATCTCATGGTACTCACATATTCTGTGTCTGCCTTGGAATCGTAGTATTCAATATCTTCTTCCTATTAAAAAAAGTAATAATAATGTGAGATATGGAGAGAACTGGGTGTAAGAACCCTCCTAAAATATAAACAGTGCCGCTTGTGGGGAGAGGGACCTCATTGCCTCCACTATGTAAGGATCCCTTTATCCTAGAAGTTGATTGGCACTCTTTAAAGGGGTTTTACCAAGAAGTGAGTTCCTTACCTCTTATCTGCTCAGGAGAGAAGATAAACAAAGCATGCTGAGTCACGGGGGAAGAGGGAGCTAGGAAGCAGGGAACGTCTGCAAAGTTTACTCAAATAATTACATTACAACCAGTGGATTCTCTATACAGCAGACAGCCTCATACACTGAACTTTTCTCCCCAGCCCCTTGCAAGCTCCTTCATGTTCCCTGTCATCAGATAAGAAGTGCAAACACGAAAGATCAGATCAGCTCCTGTCAGTGTCCTGGTCGTGTCTAATGTAAACTGTCAGGAAACTAAGGGGGACTGAGCAATGCTGTAGCTCTCAGAGGCTTCACTTTTTGTTATCGCATATATTTAGAAAAGTGATTAAATACCCATTTTGGAGGATTCCACATCAACATTTCATTGTCGCAAAACCCCTTTAAAGGAGCCTTCAAAGGGGCCAATTGTTAAGCAGTGAAGACCACGTGACGGATGGTCCATAGTTCCCGATCATTCGTGCACCCATTCACTTTCATCATCGGCAGCACATCCCCTGTTTTTATCATTTGTGCTGCTGACTAATAATGTTTTTTAAAGCTATATAAGAGATGCGATCAAGTGACGAATGAGCTTGTGATTACAGAGTCTTTTAGGACACGTTTAGATGGGTCAGTTCAGTTGTAGGTTTTTGGCAATGGCATTGCAGGATAAAATCTGCACACACAAATCTGTACCGTATTTTCACAGATCTGTAAACTTAATTGTAGCAGCCAGTGTCAGGTAGCAGCTGCCAAAGCAAATAGGATTATGGGTTGTATTAAGAGAGGCATAGATGTACACGATGAGAACATTATTCTCCCATTATACAAGTCACTGGTCAGACCACACATGGAGTATAGTGGACAGTTTTCAGCACCAGTGCACAGGAAAGACATTGTAGAGCTTGAAGAGGTACAAAGGCGGGCAACAAAAATAATAAAAGGACTGGGTGGACTGCAATACCCAGAAAGATTAGCAAGATTAGGATTATTTAGTTTAGAGAAAAGACGGCTTCGGGGGGACATAATAAATATGTTTAAATATATTAAGGGCCAATATAGAGATCTCTCTCAAGATTTATTTATACCCAGGACTGTATCTAGAACAAGGGGGCATCCTCTACGTTTGAGGAACGAAAGTTTCTACATAAACATAGAAAGGGATTCTTTACTGTAAGAGCAGTGAGACTGTGGAACTCTCTGCCAGAGGAACGTATCATGGTAAAATTCACTAACAGAATTCAAAAAGGGACTGGAGGCATTTCTAGAGCGTAATAGTATAACAAATTATAGTGACTAGGATTCTGGAGAAGGGACGTTGGTCCATGGATTTATTCTAATTGTGAGATTGGAGTTGGGGAAGAATTTTTTCCCTAGAGTAAGGATAATTAGCTTCTACCTCATGGGGGTTTTTGCCTTTCTCTGGATCAACACTGTAGCACAACAGGCTGAACTGGAGCAATGTCTGTCTTTTTTCAGCCTTACAAACCATACTCAACCACTCCAGCATTGCCACTGCTCTGGTGACCTTGCTGGGCCCTCACTGACGACATAGCATACAACCCTCACATAAACCAATCACTGCCTCAGTCGCCCGTCTGCATTTGTGGCATGTCACTTATGAGGCCAGTGATTGACTCCTGGGCAACACTCACATGACCAGAAGTCCATCACTTCCTCAGTGATCATGTGCCAGGATCACCAAGGTCACTAAGGCCAGTGATTGGCTTACAGTAACATGAACAATGTAAGTGATGTTATTAGTTGGAGACTAGTGGGGTTCACTGGAGTAGTGGCAACGTTGGAGTAGGTAAGTCCTTTTTTTTTTAAATTTTAGGACATTAGGGGGAAGAATGGAAACTTAAAAAAAGCAGAATGCTCTCCTTAAAGGGGCTTTAGCACCACAATGATTAGCTTTTAACCTGAAGGGAAAGGTAAATGAAGACTATTACCAAATGTTGCTGTTTTGATTTTGCTATGTTCAGGAAATATCTACTGCTAGTGTGCACAACTTTCTTGTGGATACCGACCACATCTCCCTGCTCTTTCTTATCTCTCACTGCAATAAGTTGTTATCAAACCATGGAGAGTCACTACCAGCTGAGTCTTATCTCCAGTATTATAGCAGAGCTGATATGCCAGTTACTGCTACAGACCCGCTCACAGCCTGACCAGTACGCGTTTGAAGCTAGTTGTGGCTTTGTGAAACAGCATGGCGAGACCCCTTTAAATGCTGGCCCTCACCTTCTATTGATGTCTGATAAGTTTGGTGCAGCTAGTCGCATTGAGGTCATGCCTACTTTTTGCAAAGCCACGTTTCTGTGTCCAGAAATTAAATACAAAAAAAGGGGGTCTTTGACATGCTGCGGCAAAAATTCCCAACCACAGAAGGGAACGAGGGCCACTATGTTACTGGAAGGACCCTGCCCTCTTCACAATGTAAATAGAGCCACAGGGTGACTTTGTTCATGTAATAGCAAGACAAAAATGGTTTTTGCGTGTCTATTTAAGGGTACAATTTGGCTGCAGCTGTGTGGGATTTAGTTTTTGCAAGACCCCCCCCCCTCCCCCAAAACAAAGTCACACAACCTGCATTAGGGTATGTTCACACGGCGTAATTGCAGCGCGTACATTACTGATCAGAGCGTATTCCCAAAGCACGGGGGGTCATCAGCCCGCCGGCCCTATTGACAGTCATTACTCTCGGTGCATATTCACTGCAAGTAATTGACATGTCACTTCTCTCCCCGCTCGTACAATACGATCGTATTGCACGCGCGGGGAGATGAGGCGTAATCCACAGTTCTCATAGAGAACTGTGGATTACCGTAATTTCGGCGCGCATCTCACCCGTATTAGAGCACAAATACACGGCGAAATGCGCGACAAAATTAGCCTGTGTAAACATACCTTAACTCGCAATACGTGGTGAAATACGCAGTGCAAGGGGCGCCAAAGTAAGCCGTGTGAACATACCCTAATAGTCCATGCTGTACAACTTGCAGCCAAAAATACAGCAGGTTTGGATTTTTTGTTCACACTCATTACTTTTCTTATGTCGCACGACCAAAGTGACCATTTAGCCATAACCTTTAGCTAGGTTCACTTTTGCATTGGGGGTTTTGCTCAGATTCCGTCAAAAACTATGGAAAAAACAGCGCAGCAAGGACTTCTATTTTGTCAGTTAAAATAACATACATCAGGAAAGAAACCTAAAATAATCAATGGGGTCCGTTGTGCACCATGTAATGGATTTGGCAGTGCCTCAATGAAGGGGGCTCTGAACAGAACCAAAGCAGATGTGAAGTGGGCTTTATTCTCACAAGATCAGCACTCTCCTCTCCGGACACTGTGCCCTTACGACCCATTACCAAACATGAAATACAGAAGTAGGGTTGATTGTTTTGTGTGATTTATATAATAAAAAATTATATATAAATTTGCCTCAATTTGTTTTCTCCAGAGCAAACGATCTACAAAGATGTATTGGACTGAACAGACACTTGTTTCCCTCTCCTAGGTTATTACACGTATTGAGGGGCCCAAGCACATGTCCCTTACCCTGATGATCTAAATCCCCCCAACATGAAGGCAGCTCGGACATATTTGTATATACGTGTGTCTGTGTGCTGACAAGAACAGATCATCGCGTCTTTCAGGCTGCAGAGTCTCGCTTCATCTCTGTCTGTAGCAGCTCCATTCCATTGCTATTCCAGTCATTCATCCCCCTATTCCTGCACCGTCTCCTCTCCTCCTGCCTGCCGTCTCCCCATCTCGCTGACCCCCCCCATCCCTCCTCCCTCCTTTCGTCGCTCCTCGTTGCCCTCCCCCCCCTTCTCCTCTCCTCGCCCTGGAGCATAATGAAACCTGACATTATATCAAACATTATAAAGACTCTCATTTGATGAAGATCATTCGTCAACACACAAACCTATTAACCAGCAGAAAAATCTCACCATGCGCCTTTCCCTGAGCACGTGCAGTGTGTATCTGAGAGCGACGCATCTCACGCCACAGACTGATTTAGACTGCAAATCACATGCTCTGCGTTCCTTGCTACCAACTTTCAGGTGAACTCGGCCCCAAGGTCATTGCCAAGGACAAGACCGACAAATTCTTTTCTTCAACGACCGCACTGTGCTTACTGGAAAGGTAAATTTGTGCAATTGCACATTACTCAGAGTCTAGAGAGCAAATATGGAAAGGTCCACGGGGTATTTGCATTTCTGGACATAAAATATTGAAGATTTATACCCACAGAATTACAAAAGGAGAGTGCGAATACTTCCTTAAAGGGGAACACAAAACCATGGTGAAAATAATCATCTTCATGTTAACTTATCAAAGAGAAGTAGCTAGAATATAGGTGATGGGCTGCACAGAGGAACGCTGAGCCTCATTCACATTACGTTTGTAGTAAATAGGAAGCTGAAGTAGGGCATGTCCCCGAGGCAGAGGACAAATACCGATCGGTTTATCCGACCGGTATTTGTCCGGTTTGTGTGCCGTGCACACGGCCGCGGGACGGTTGTTTTCCACGATGAGCAGAGAAAAGCCCTCCCCCTTCACATTGATAACCGGACAGAAGAATGTGCATGTTCAATTTTTTTTCGGGCGACCCGCGGGCTGAAAAACCGCTGGACGGAAAACCCATGCAGTGGGGACTGCTGCACGGGTTTTCCATAGAGCCTGTTGTGCTCATTTTCGGACGGTTTTTCAGGCGGTCTGCAAAACCGCAAACAGTCTGAAAAACCGTCTGAAAACCCGTGCTGTGGGAACATGCCCTTATACTAGTAATATTTCTGCACATACTGGGCAGTATTTTAGTAGTTATTTTCTTGTACATAAGGGAAAGTACAGTATTATAGTAGTTATATTCTTATGCATAGGACGCAGCATTATTGTAGTTACAGTTGAAACCAGAAATTTTCATACACTATAGATTGTAAGCCTTCGTGGGCAGGGTTCTCTCTCCCTCTGTCCCAGTTTTTAGTCATTTATCACCACCATTGTACTTGTTTGACATATGTGAATGTACAGCGCCATGGAATCAATAGCGCTTGAAAATAAATAATAATACTACTACACTATATAAAAAGACACATAAGCATATTTTTCTCACTATCGGACATGAAATCAGAATAATCCTTACCCGTTTTAGGTCAAGTAGGAACCAAAATTATTTATATTTGCCAAATGCCAGAATAATGAGAGAAATGTTTCAAAGCATTTTTCTTACATTCTGCAAAGTCAAAAGTTTTAAAACACACAGGATTACTATGCCTTTAAACAATTTGGGACCGCCCATATGACGATGTCATGTCTTTGGAAGCTTCTGAGAGGTTTATTGGCAACTTCTGAGTTAATTAGAGACACACCTTTGGATGTATTTGATTACACACCAGAAACACACTGCTACTGTGTGTAACATCATGGGAAAGTCGAACGAAATCAGCCAAGATATTAGGAAGAGAATTGTGGACTTGCACAAGTCTGGATCACCCTTGGGTGCAATTTTCAGATACCTGAAGGTGCCTCGTTCATCTGTACAAACAATTATATGCAAGATGGGAATGTGAAGCCATCATATCGCTCAAGAAGGAGACGGGTTCTGTGTCTCAGAGATGAACATGCTTTGGTCCGACATGTGCATATCAACCCAAGAACAAAAGGAAAAGACCTTGTGAAGATTCTGGCGGAAGCTGGTAATTGTGTCATTATCGACAGTTAAATGAGTACTGTATCAACATGGGTTGAAAGGCCACTCTGCCAGGAAGAAGCCACTACTCCAAAAGAAACATACAAAAGCCAGATTAATATTTGCATATGCACACAGGAACAAAGACCTACATTTTTGGAGATATGTCCTGTGATCTGACAAAACTAAAATTTAAGTGTTTGGCCATGATGACCATCATTATGTTTGGAGGAAAAAGCGAGAAGCTAGGAAGCCTAAGAACACCATCCTAACTATGAAACACTGGGGTGGCCGCATCATGTTGTGGGGTTGTTTTGCTGCAGAAGGGACTTGTGCACTTCACATCTCAAGACATCAGCCAAGTTAAAGCTTGGACAGAAATGGGTCTTCCAAATAGACAATGACCTGAAGCAGACTGCCAAACTGGTTACAAAGTGACTTAAGGACAACCAAGTCAATGTTTTGGAGTGGCCATCACAAAGCCCTGATCTCAATCCTATTGAAAATTTATGGGCAAAGCTGAAAAGGCAGGTGCGAGCAAGGCGACCTACAAACATGGCTCAGTTACACCAGTTCTGTCAGGAGGAGTGGGCCAAAATTCCTACCAACTATTGTGACAAGCTTGTGAAGGATATCCACAATATTTGACCCAAGTCATACAGTTTAAGGGCACCGCTACCAAATACTGATGAAATATGTATAAACTTTTGACTTTGCAGAAAGTAATAAAAATACCTTAAAAATTCTGCAAATTTGCAAATATAAATAATTTTGGTTCCTAATTGACCTAAAACGGGCAAGGTTTACTCTGATTCCATGTCAGGTAGTGAGAAAAACATCCATATGTGTCTTTTTTATATAGTGTATGTAAACTTCTGGTTTCAACTGTATCTTCTTGTACATAGGGGGCAGTATTATAGTAGTTCTATTCTGGTACATATGGACAGTAGTCTAGAAGTTATATTCTTGTAAATAGGGGCAACACTATAGCAGTTACATTCTTGTACATTGGGGGCAGTATTATCCTAGTTATATTTTAGTAAAATAGGGGCAGTATTATGGTGTTTATACTCTTGTACAAAGGAGCAGTATTATTGTAGTAGCTATATTCTGGTACATAGGGGCAGTATTATAGTAACTATATTCTGATACATGAGAGTAGTACATAGTAGTTACATTCTGACACATGGGGTTAGTATTATAGTAGTATATTCTTGTACATAGAAGCAGCATTATGGTAGTTTTCTTGTACATTGAAACACTGTTCTAGTACCGTAGTTATATTCTTGTACATAGGGCAGTATTATCATAATTATATTATTTTAAATAAGGGGCAGTATTTTAGTAGTTGCATTCATTTATATAGGAACACTATTATATTCTTGTACATAGGGCAGTATTATAGTAGTTATATTCTTATACATAGGGGCAGTATTATAGTAGTCAAATTCTTGTACATAGGGCAGTATTATAGTAGTTATATTCTTGTACATAGGGGACAGTGTTCTAGTAGCTATATTCTTGTACATAGGGACAGTATTATGGCAGTTATATTCTTGTACATAGGGAAATATTATAGTAGTCAAATTCTTGTACATAGGGCAGTATTATAGTAGTTATATTCTTATACATATGGCCAGTATTATAGTAGTTATATTCTTGTACATAGGGCAGTATTATAGTGGTTATATTCTTGTACATAGGGCAGTATTACAGTAATTATATTATTGTACATAGGGCAGCATTATAGTAGCCATATTCTTCTACATAGGAGGCAGTATTATAGTAATTATATTCTTGTACAAAAGGAGCAGTATTAAATTAGTTTTATTTTTGAACATCCCTTAAATTATTATATGAATAGTTATAGCCTGACTCTTGACTTCTCAGTCAAATGGGTGTCTTCATCCTGGTGAGGTTCATGTACCATATATGTTTTGTTTACTGCTGCTTGGCACTAACCTGTCACTACTTTCCAGTAACACCAGCCGAAGTCTAATTATGTGACTGTCACATCCTCCGGACAGAAGACAGAAAATTCCATCAGACGAAATCATAATGACACAGATTTACCCCACAAGGAGCCTGCGGCTGCAGGTCGTGTGGTGTCGTGCTGTGGCGCAGATCATTAGGATCAGAACGTGTCCGAACCCTGAGCAATGAATGTCATGTTTGAGATCTGAAGGTGAATGGTTATAGCCTGAGTATTAGAAGATGCAGCCACAGACGCACCATATAGAATCTAGGGATTGGAGAAAAAAAAAAAACTGGCAGGGAAGGCATATGCACTTTGGCTGGCACAGGTCATCAAACAATGCTTACAAACTTGTCTCTGTATTTTGCTGTACACATTGGTGCAGTGCAGAGTACAAAAGGAAATTGCTCCGAAACGTGACAGTGACAGTGAGCAAGGGCCATTGCCCGAAACGTGTTTGTGTGTTCCACATGCTGTGGGGTTATGCTGTTGTAGAGCTGTTTTACTTATCTGTGTGCATTTAATAAAAGTTTGCTGTTTTAAGTCACGCGGACTTTGGGATTTTTGGAAGGCTGGGTCCCGTGTGGAAGTCAAGCCCAGAGATCTGTGACAAAGTCCATGGCGACATGGGTCCAGGGTTTTTCCGGCACAGGGAGAGGCTGAAGAAGGCCCGCGGGTTTGAGACGAGGGACCTTATTACGGGCACAGGAGGTACAGGCCAGCACAAAATCCCTGACATCTTGAGCAAGGGTGGGCCACCAGTAATAATGGAAGACCAGCTGTAGAGACCTATGGACTCCTGGATGCCCAGCTGTTCGGGAAGAATGTCCCCACTTCAGGATTCTAGGCCACAAGGCAGGACGCACATAAGTCTTCCCGGGGGGCAAGTGTTGAAGATCCACGGGGGCAGCCGTGACGAGCCGTTCAGGAGGGACTATGTGCTGTGGAGGAGACTCAAGACCCACCGTATCCGAGGAACGAGATAGGGCGTCAGCTTTGACGTTCTTCCCGGCTGGCCGAAAGTGTAGCAGGAAGTCAAAACGGGCAAAAAAGAGCGACCATCTGGCCTGCCGGGGATTCAGGCGTTGAGCCGACTGAAGATATAGGAGGTTTTTATGGTCGGTGAAGATGTTAATAGGGTGAAGAGCCCCCTCCAGCAGGTGATGCCACTCTTCTAGAGCAAACTTTATGGCCAGTAATTCGCGATCACCTATGGTATAATTCTTCTCGGCAGGAGAGGAAGTTTTGGAGAAAAACCCACAAGTATGCAGTTTGCCCGAGGAGGATCTCTGCAGGAGGACAGCACCGGCACCCACAGAGGAAGCGTCCACTTCCAGAATGAATGGGCGGTTAGGGTCTGGGCGAGACAGGACCGGAGCAGACGTGAATGCAGATTTAAGACGGTTGAAGGCTTCTTCAGCTTCAGGGGGCCAGGATTTGGGATTGGCGTTTTTCTTAGTTAGAGCCACCAGGGGAGCCACAAGCGTAGAGAAATGTGGGATAAATTGTCTATAATAATTGGCGAATCCCAAAAAATGTTGAATGGCCCGAAGGCCCACTGGTTGTGGCCACTGCAACACTGCGGAGAGTTTTGAAGGATCCATCCGGAGACCCTTATCAGAGACGATGTACCCTAAGAAGGGTAAGCTGGTACATTCAAAGAGACACTTTTCCGGTTTGGCAAAAAGCTGATGGGTGCAGAGTTGCCTGAGGACCTGGTGGCGATGAGTTTCAGGATCCGGAGAAAAAATTAGAATATCGTCCAAGTAAACAATAACACAGAGGTAGAGTAGGTCCCGGAAGATCTCGTTGACAAAGTTCTGAAATACAGCAGGAGCGTTGCAGAGACCGAATGGCATAACCAGATACTCGAAGTGGCCATCCCGCGTATTAAACGCCGTTTTCCACTCATCGCCTTCTCTAATACGAATTAAGTTATAAGCACCGCATAGATCCAGCTTGGAAAAGATTTTCGCGCCACGCAGACGGTCGAAAAGTTCAGAGATCAAGGGCAGAGAGTAGCGTTTTTTTACCGTAATTTTATTTAAGCCTCGATAGTCGATGCATGGCCGGAGAGACCTGTCTTTTTTCTCCACGAAAAAGAAGCCGGCTCCTGCTGGAGACGAGGACTTACGAATGAAGCCTTTACGGAGGTTCTCAATGATGTACTCAGACATAGCCTTAGTCTCCGGGACGGAGAGGGGATAGACCCGGCCCCGGGGAGGAGTACAGCCAGGTTGCAGATCTATGGGACAATCATAAGGCCGGTGCGGAGGAAGAGTTTTGGCCTGTCTTTCCGAAAAGACGTCGGCAAAGTCCCAGTATGGCGTAGGTAGGCCTGGTGAAGGCTTGGTAGAATTCAGGGAGGCGACCCGAGGAGCAGGTTGCGGCTTCGACAGGCAACGCGAGAGACACGCGGAACCCCAACGCATGACTTCACCTGTGCTCCAGTCCAAGGTCGGGGTATGGTCCTGTAACCACGGGAGGCCCAGAAGGATTTCAGACGAGGATCGAGGCAGGATGAGAAGTTGCAGAGTCTCTTTGTGTAGAGCCCCAATCTGCAAGGTGAGGGGAGCAGTGCGGAAGCGGATAGCGTCCTTAAGGCATTCGCCACTGACCGACGAGACGAACATAGGCTTCTGCAACGGAATCACTGGGAGACGAAACCTGGACACAAGTTCGTGGCTTATGAAATTTCATGCAGATGATGAATCAATAAAGGCGGTGCCCTGAAAGGTGCTGTCCGGAGAAGCTTCAATATATACGGGCATGGTCAGATGGGGAGAGGCCACTCTGGCACCTAGGGTTGCCTCTCCTATGAGCCCTAGGTGCGGAAGTTTCCCGGGTGCACCGGACAGTCCCCAATAAAATGGCCAGAACCGCCACAATAGAAACACAGCTGCTTCTGGCGACGCTGTGAACGTTCCTCCTGGGACAGATGGGCTCTCTCAACCTGCATAGGTTCATCTTCGGAAACCATCGGAGGAGGAAGAGGTGGTCGCCAAGCGGGGCAAACGGCGTGGACGGACGACCTCCCGTTGAAGGCGGAGCTCTTGTTGCCTTTTGGCGAACCGAATATCGACTCGGATAGCTAAGTGGATTAAGTCATCCAGAGCAGCTGGTAGATCCCGAGCGGTGAGCTCATCCTTGATTCGTCCCGAGAGACCTTGCCAGAACGTCGCCACCAAAGCTTCGTTATTCCAGTCAAGCTCCAAAGCGAGAGTGCAAAACTGCACAAAATACTGACCAACCGTGGTGTCGCCCTGACGAAGCCGGAGCAGCGCTGCGGCAGCCGAAGACGTACGGCCTGGTTCCTCAAAGACCGTGTGGAACCCCCGGAGGAAGGTTTGGAGGTCAGCTGTCAGAGGATCCCCTCGATCCCATAGTGGCGTAGCCCAAGCCAAGGCTTCTCCAGACAAGAGGCTGATTATGAAGGCTACCTTGGCACGCTCTGTAGGGAATTGATTTCCCATCTCGAGGTGGATGGAGCACTGGCTGATGAACCCACGGCATTTCTTGGGGTCTCCATCGTAGCGTGAGGGGAGTGGCAGATGCAGAGAGGGTCCCGAAGCCAGAGCAGGTAGAGCAATGGACGCCGGAGCAATGGATGCAGGTGCGGCGGCGGCAGCCGGTGGAGGTAGACAGGCCGCAAGGTTCTGCATCATGGCCGCTAGTTGGTCAATATGCTGGCTGTGCTGGGCGACTGCCGTCGTGACATCCCGGAGATCGGGCAGAGGTACCCTGGCGGAATCCATGGCCAGTTTGTACTGTAATGCGGAGGTGGATTCGCTGGACCACCGCAAGCGATGATAGTTAAGCCACGCCAGGGAGCGGAGTCTAAGTAGCCCCCGGTATTCACCAGAGCCCGCCGCAAAGCGGGATGGACTTGCTGCGGCGTGAGGCTACCAGGTCGCTACCCCTGACGTGACTAGCTTGCGATGGCGGCCGGGGTACTGCGTGGTACAGAATCGTAATCCAGAGACGTAGTCGGGGACAGGCAGAAGGTCAGGGCAGGCGGCAGAGGTTCGTGGTCAGAGACAGGCAGACGGTCAGGGCAGGCGGCAAACAGGCAAGGTCAGGAAACGTAGCGGAATGGACTGGTACACGGGTAAACAGGACTTCCAACACTCAAGACTTGCTAACACACACCAACACACTGGCAGAGGGTGCTGGGGGCATATTCCTTATATAGGACCAGCGGCCGTCAATAACTAATTAACGGTGCGCTGGCCCTTTAAATCCAGACCAGCCGTCGCGCGCGCGCCCTAAGCAGCGGGTACGCGCGCGCCGGCTGTCAGAGCCAGACACAGGAGCGGGGCCTGGTGAGTGCGGGGTTTCCTGGGCCGGGGCAGAAGGACAACGGCTGCGGGCAGCCGCGGCACCCGCGCCGGACCCTGTAAGCGCAGGGGGATGGCTGCGGCGAGCCGCGGCGCCTTGACAGTACCCACCCCCCCCCCCCCCTAGCTCTCCCCCTCTTCCTTTGGAATTTAGAGAGGAGATCAGGGGACAGGTTGGCCTCAGGTTCCCACGAACGCTCCTCCGGACCGAAGCCTTTCCAGTCAATAAGGAAGAATCGCTTCCCCCTCACCGTCTTCTCCGCCAACAGCTCCTTGACCTCAAATATGTTATCTGTATTAGCGACAGGAGAAGGCGAGACAGATCTACGGGAGAAGCGGTTCAGCATGATGGATTTTGTAGTTTCCCAACAGCTGGAGGGTCGCAGTTTGAGGATGCCTGCTAGGGGAAGCTTACTGCCTACATTTATAGCCAGTATACAGTCAGCTCCTGAGCTCCCCCTAATGGTGTCTTTAAGCATACAAGATTCTTTCATTTTAAAGAGAACATGTCACCTAGTGTATGCCCCCCTTGCTGAGGACAGCACAAGCTAGTGACAGACATGCTGCTTCCAGCGCGGTGTCCCTTATTCTGTAAGATGCTGCAGTTTTAAAGTATTTAATGCTCAAATCTGCAGTTTTCAGCCAGAAAAGAGTCATGAAAAGAGTCTGTTTTTTTTCATACCCCACCCACCTGAGGCTAGCCCCACCCACCTCAACTGATAAACCTATTACTTTGAATAGGTAGAAACATGTGAATAACTGTCAGGTGGGTGGGGCTAGAATTTGGTGGGCGGGGCTAACACCTACTCATGAATAAGATTTGAGCATTATGTGCTCTAAAACTACAGCATCTTACAGAATAAGGGGCACAGCGCTGGAAACAGCAGGTCTGTCACTAGCTTGTGCTGCCTTCATCAAGGAGGGCATAACCTTTGTGACAGGTTCTCTAACTTTTAGCTCTATGCAGGGATTGGAAGCTTGTTTAAGAAACCACAGTCTGACTACTATAAAGATATATTAGCAATGTAATGTATCCAAGGACCTAGGGCGACATGTATGAATCTCGCCACATCTGGGAGCACCTTTCCGCCGGTTTTCCGGCGAAATCTGCGCCTGGTTTATGTGGGCACTGGGGCGCGCTCATACATCCTATGTAAAGTCCGCCGCGCCTCGCCAGTGTGAGAGGCGCAGTGCGGGACTTAGGCGCAGCGTTGCGCTGCGCCTAAGATTCGCCATCCGAGGAGGTGCGCTCATACATACGGGGAAAAGTTCCCTGCGCCTCGCCAGTGTGTGGGGCACAGTGCGGGGACATGGGCGCAGTGCGGGACTGCGCCTCACATGTATTCCGATGCGAGACAGGCTGGAAAACAGCGAGAAATCATTAAAGATGTCCGTGCGGAGTATGAATTAAAAAATCGCCTTTATAAAGGCGGAAAACATTCTCAGAAAAAGAGCTCAAACCTCAAAAATAAAAAAATCATTAAAAAAATCACTTTCCAAAAATCTAGAACGGCGCTACATCAAGAATTCAGATATTGGAAATTGCCAGAAATAAAATTCTGAAAGCTATTCTCGTTGGTCGGCAGAAACCGGCCAATCAGAATAGGAGCGACAGTGAACCATTAAAACCGATTGAGAACTATTGACCAATCAGAAACCCAGGCGGGACAGTTCAAACTACAGTAAAAATGCTGAAAAGAGCTGATTGGTTGAGCTAGCTGTGGCTTGGCTATCCCAGCCAATCAGAGCGAGAGCTACTTCTCCCATTGTGGTGTATGGAAAGATCGGCGCAATGCAATCTCGGCTCTCATCGCCGTGCGGCATGGAGTATGAATAAAAAAAACAATTTTATTAAATGTAAAATATTCTCTGAAAAAGAGCTCAAACCTTCTATAAACATAAATCAATTCAATCCCGAACAACGCGTTTGTTGCTGAGACCGGCGCTACATAGGGAATTGCAATAGAGAGAATTGCCGGGAAATACAGTAATTCGAATTCTGTAAGCTATTCTCATTGGTCGGCATAACCGCCAATCAGAATAGCGACAAAGACCATATAAGATGAGGAGAATTGACCAATCAAATAGAGCGACAAAGACCCATTATAAGCTATGGAGAAGTTTTGACCAATCACAATCACAGGCTGGACAGTACAAGAGAGATTAAAACTACAGAAAAGAGCTGATTGGCTGAGCTAGCGGGGGCTTGGCTATCTCGGCCAATCAGAGCGTGAGCTACTTCTCCCATTGTAGTCTATGGAGAGATCGGCGCAATGCAATCTCGGCGCTCAGCGCCGTGCGGCATGGAGTATGAATAAAAAACTCATTTTTATTAAATGTAAAACATTATCAGATAAAGAGCTGAAACCTTCTCTAAAAATAAATCAGTTAAATCCCGAACAACGCGTTTGTCGCCGAGACCGGCACTACATAGGGAATTGCAATAGAGAGACTTGCCGGGAAATACAGTAATTCAAATTGTTTAAGCTATTCTCATTGGTCGCCATAAACCAGCACAATGCATGAATAGAGATGCATCTAGAGTGGCCCATTCTAACCTATGGAAAAACTTGACCTATCATATTCAAAGGCGGGACAGTTCAAAAGACAGTAAAAAGGCAGAAAAGAGCTGATTGGTTGAAGCGGCGGGGGCTCCTCCAGCTTAGCCAATCAGAGCGCGAGCTACTTCTCATAGAGTTTCTATGGGAAAAGAAATGCAGAGCGAGCTCTGTTTGTGATTGGCTAAGTTAAAAGAGGCGCGGTTATTTGGACCAATTGGAGAGCGAGCGACGCTCCTATGGGTTTTCTAATGCAATCTGAAATAAAACTGTACATGGCCGAAATCAAATGATACTACTGCCGAAGTTGTCCCGATGTGTATATAAAATGAATAATAATATGGGGGTAAATATCAAAAAATATTAATTCAATAAAATCAGGTTTATGTCTTTATTTTCGTTAGCCAAGGATCAATAGTAAGGCCTCGTTCACACGGCTTATTTGGGCACGGATTGGCTCCGTACTCCGCGCCGGATTTGCGCTTCAGTACGGCGCCAATCCGTCCCTGTCATTACGGTAATCCACTGCTCTCATAGAGAACATGGATTCCGTCGCTCCTCCCCGCTCGTGCGAATCCACCGCGGGGGGAGAAAGTGACATGCACATTATTTACGGCGCGTAGCGCCGTAAACAATGCATTGTCTATGGGGCCGGGAGCGGCGCCCCCCGCCGCGCTCCTGCCCCGCCCCCAGTCCCCGCCCCTTATTAAAGGCGGATTTGTGAGCTCAATACGGCTCACAAGTCCGTTGGGAATAAGCCGTTTGAACACGGCCTTAGGGTGTAACAAAAATAAAGAAATAAACCTGATTTTATTGATTTAAATTTTTTTTTCGTTACCCCCATATTATTATTCATTTTATATACACATCGGGACAACTTCTGTAGTCTTATCATTTGATTTCGGCCATGTACAGTTTTATTTCAGATTGCATTAGAAAACCCATAGGAGCGTCGCTAGCTCTCTCATTGGTCCAAATAACCGCGCCTCTTTTAACTTAGCCAATCACAAATAGAGCTCGCTCTGCATTTCTTTTCCCATAGAACTCTATGAGAAAGTAGCTCGCGCTCTGATTGGCTAAGCTGGACGGGCCCCCGCCGCTTCAACCAATTAGCTCTTTTCTGCCTTTTTACTGTCTTTTGAACTGTCCCGCCCAGGGCCACCATACAGGGGGTACAACCAGTACTCCCGTATGGGGCCCGGTGGAATAAGGGGGCCCGCTGCAAGCGGACCCCCTTATTCCTCATGACAGAGTGGGGCCCGGCGGCGCAGCCGCCGAACCAGGCTCGGACTGGCCCACAGTGTGGGCCCCGAGGTCTTGCGGGCCCCGGAGGCAGTGCCGTCGCTCCCTGGGGCACGGCCGCCGCATCCGGTCTCTGCACGCCCGGGCCCTGCGTCCCGAGCGCTCGGAGACCGGCCCGGGAGTTGGGGACTAACGTCCCCGGACCCCGACTCCCGGACTGCACGGTGTCAGCGGAGCACAGTGCCACTAGCGCTGCGCTCCACTGCTCTCCCTGGCAGGCTGAAGGCGTTAGGCCTTCAGCCTGCCGGGCGCTGGCCCCTACTGCTGACGTAGGTGGCGCGGTGACGTCACTTCACCGTGCCGCCTATGCAGGGCGGCAGTCCGGAGCGGGAGCCGGAGCCAGATAAGTGGCTGATTTGTTGTTTTGTTTTTTTTTTATTATATATAAGGAAGGGTGCCTGGCTACAACTAAAGGGGGCCTGGCTACAACTAAAGGGGGCCTGGCTACCTGGCTACAACTAAAGGGGGCCTGGCTACAACTAAAGGGGGCCTGGCTACCTGGCTATAACTAAAGGGGGCTTGGCTACCTGGCTATAACTAAAGGGGACCATGGCTACAACTAAAGGGGGCCTGGCTACCTGGCTACAACTAAAGGGGCCTGACTACCTGGCTACAACGAAAGGGGGCCAGACTACGTGGCAACAACTAAAGGGGGCCTGGCTATAACTAAAGGGCGCCCTGACTACCTGACTATAACTAAAGGGGGCCCTGAATACCTGCCTATGAACTAAAGGGGGCCCTGACTACCTAGCTATCTCTAAAGGGGGCCCTGGCTACATGGCTATAACTAAAGGGGGCCCTGGCTACCTAGCTATCTCTAAAGGGGGCCCTGGCTACCTAGCTATCTCCAAAGGGGCCCTGGCTACCTAGATAACCCTAAAGGGGGCCCTGACTCTACCTAACGCTAAAGGGGGGCCCTGACTCTACCTAACGCTAAAGGGGGCCCTGACTCTACCTAAACCTAAAGGGGGCCCTGGACTCTCACCTAACGCTACGGGGCCCTGACCTACCATAACGCTAAAGGGTGCCCTACTCTACCTAAACGTCTAAAGGGGCCCTGACTACTCACCTAACGCTAAAGGGCGCCTGACTACCTAACGTACTAAAGGGGGCCCTGACTCTACCTAACGCTCAAGTGGGCCCTGACTCTACCTAACGTTAAAGGGGGCCCTGACTCTACCTAATGCTAAAGGGGGTCCTGACTCTACCTAACGCTAAAGGGGGCCCTGACTCTACCTAACGCTAAAGGGGGCCCTGACTCTACCTAACGCTAAAGGGGGCCCTGGCCGCCTACAAACTAAAGGGGACTCATGGCTAGGTACCCACCAACCTACCTGGGGCCGGCCTACCAACTTATCCGGCGGGTGTCTACCTACCTAAATAGGGCCTGTCTTATTACCTGGGGCCCTGCCCATTTGCCAACCTCCCTAGGGTCTTGCCTGCCTACCTACCTGGTAATATAATTGAGAGGGCAGCAGCCCATAGCTCTAGCATTATCTCCGGGGGGTTAGTCCTTTCCCCACCCTCTATCCCCTTAGGATACTAGGCCTCTAGCTTATGGCTTGTACCCGCTCTCCCACCCCTGGGTAGTTTGTACAGAGGTGGGAATAGGTAAAGAGGTGCTGGAAAATGGAGGATTCTAAGATATTTTTGTGTAATTTCTGCAGGGATGAGTTGTGGCCAGGACCAGTCATCATGGCGGTGTGGAACGGATGCAGAAGAGAAGGGAAAAAGTACGACTCATTAGATAAGACGTCTCCGGTGAGTCCCCGATTTCAGAGGTTATTTTACTACTTCACTGGATCAGTGCTGTATTCACTGCAATGTGATGTGACCCGAGCTAGTGTCTGATCACTATGTGGTCTCCATATGGTGGTGTTATATCGGCGTTAGTATAGTGGCAGCGTACATGTGTCCCTGATTGTAAGAGTGAGGGAACACCTGACCCTGTGATAGGAGTTAGACTTTCTTTCTTGCTGGTGATTATTTTAGAAGTGGTGAGTGTGCGTGACCAAGGAAGTGAGGGATATTGTATGGGTGGAGGGGATATTGTATGTGGGGGTGATCGGGTGAGGGGGATAATTGTATGCGGGTGGAGGGGGATATTGTATGCGGTAGGAGGGGATATTGTATTGGATTGTCGGGTGAGAGTAGGGGATATTGTATGCGGGGGTATGGAGGGGATATTTTCGGGTAGGGGATATTGACGTGTGGAGGGGATATTGTATGCGGGTGGAGGGGGATATTGTATGCGGTGGAGGGGATGATGGGGGAGGGATAATGTGATATGGGTGGTGAGGGGATATTGTATGTGGGTGTATTGGTAGGGATTAATTGTAATGTGGTGGTGGTGGATATTGTATGTGGGGTGTTGAGTTGAGGGATATTGTATGTGGGTGTGGTATGAGGGGATATTGTATTGGGTGGAGGGGGTATATTGGATATGTATGGGTGGAGGGGATATGAATGGAGCTACTTAGCCTGTGGGTCGGGGATATGATCCCCCTGATTAGTGAGACAGACAGATGTGTGAGACAGACAGACAGATATGTGACTCTCTTGGTACGGTGTACTACACAATACAGTTCTTTTTTGCACAATGTATTATGTGGTAAAATGGGCGCATTTAAGTCCTAGAGGCCGTTTTTTTTTTTGCTGGGGGCGGGGTGATCGGGTTGCTGGGGGCGGGGCGATTGGGTTGCTGGGGGCGGGGTTTAATGGGGTGGGGGGCCCAGGTGCTTCAGCTGTATGGAGCCCTGAAATTTCTGTTGGCGGCCCTGGTCCCGCCTTTGAATATGATTGGTCAATTTTTCTCCATAGGTTAGAATGGGTCCCTGTCGCTCCTATACTGATTGGTCAATTCTCCTCCATAGGATATAATGGGACATTGTCGCTCCTATTCTGATTGGCTGGTTTATGCCGACAAATGAGAAGAGCTTAAACAATTTTAATTACTGTATTTACCGGAAAGTCTCTCTATTGCAATCCCTATGTAGTGCCGGTCTCGGCGACCAACGCGTTGTTCGGGATTTAACTGATTTATTTTTAGAGAAAGTTTCAGCTCTTTATCTGAGAATGATTTACACTTAATAAAAATGAGTTTTTTATTCATACTTCATGCCGCACGGCGCTGAGAGCCGAGATTGCATTGCGCCCATCTCTCCATAGATTACAATGGGAGAAGTAGCTCGCGCTCTGATTGGCTGGAATAGCCAAGCCCCCGCTAGCTCAGCCAATCAGCTCTTTTCCGTATTTTTACTGTATTTTGAACTGTCCCGCCTGTGATTTTGATTGGTTCAAACTTCTCCATAGGCTATAATGGGTCCCTGTCGCTCCTATTCTGATTGGCCGAGATAGCCAAGCCCCCGCTAGCTCAGCCAATCAGCTCTTTTCTGCATTTTTACTGTATTTTGAACTGTCCCGCCTTTGATTCTGGTTTTAATGGTTTACTGCCGCTCCTATTCTGATTGGCTGGTTTATGCCGACCAATGAGAATAGCTTTCAGAATTTGAATCACTGTATTTCCCGGCAATTTCCAATATCCTAATTCTTGATATTGCGCCATTCTAGATTTTTGGAAAATGATTTTTTTTAAAATATTTTTTATTTTTGAGGTTGAGCTCTTTTCTGATAATGTTTTCCGCCTTTATAAAGGCGATTTTTTTGGAATCATACTCCATGCTGCACGGAGCGGAGCGCCGAGATTTCTCTTGCGATCTTCTGTATGCTTCCTCGCATGTTCCGTTCTTGCTTCACTTCGCCGCCGGAGCATTTAGACCAAAATAAACTAGGTCTGCCTGTCGGAGCTGCCGAGCGCTGCAATGCACCGCACTTTGGCGAGCCGTCATCGTACATGCCTCGGGGTTTTCAAGCTCGCGCCGCGTCCCGCCCCGGAACGCCTACATCGCGCCCATTGGGACGCGGCTGAAAGTGGCGAACGCTGCGCCTAACACTGAATCCCTGCGTCCGACAGGGGGATTCGGGCCGGGAGGCGCAGTTTACTCCTAAGAACAGGCGAAAAGCGATGTCGCCCCTAGTGTTAAAATGTTTGCATCCACTTCAGATTTAGATGTAACTGGAGGATGAAACAGAAAATTTCTCTTTGTTCTGTGTAAATTGAAACCGGTGGCACCTACCATTACACGTGCGCAGTTTATGAAGCTTTTACAATGGAGGAAGGGTAATGATGAGTGAAACGTTTTCGCAAAGAGTAAACAGGGGCAGCAGCACAGAGATCTTTCTCAGAGCTGGTCACGGACGAACGTGTTCAGTAATGCCGTAGTCATTTCAATAAACCATTCATATGGCGACCCAAGACAGAGATGTAGCCCAAGTCTTCCTAGAGGACGGGACTGACAGGAGAAGAATGAGGCTCGCCTGTAAAAAAAGGTGTTTACCCCAAGGTTTGTGCGAATAGCGGATCTTCTGCCATTTACGTAAAATGCACACGTGTTCCCCGCAGAGCGCACAGGAGCCCAGGGGGCAGAAGAGCGCGCTCCATCCCCTTCTTAACAACCTTGAAGCAATCAGTGAGCAGCCATGCAGGGGGGTGTAATCAAAAAGAGGGGGCAGACAGGAGGCGTGAGGTGAGTATACGGCTCTGGGCTGTGTCGCACATAACACCTCTTGGCCATCTGTCTGCACTGAGCAAAGAGAAAACACAGGGACAGTGCTGGCAGGATCTGCATTATGATCAGTGGAGGAGGGGGCACAGGACATCTGGATGGAGCCTCAATCAGAGCTGAAGAGGGAGGGGACGGCGGCCTGCCAAGCCAGCTATGAAATGACTGCTCCAATCATGCCCTACACAGCCAAAACTGGACAAGGTGCTACTCATGTCAGGGCATCTTTGGCGGTGGATGAAGGAATGGATATTTGGTTTTCTACTTGCACAGTTTCTTTCCTAACAATAAGCTGTTGTTGCACTACAAGTTCCAGCACAGTCTATTAGGTTTCATTCACAGAGCAAGCATTTCAAGTCCACGTGGATACCGACTTCAAATACTCGTGTATAACCAAATGTAAAATCATCCCCATTGACAAAAATAGCAAATTCACATTGTAGTCCATAGAACGTCTCTTTTCGGAGGTTGTTTATTAAGAGTAAAGAAAACTTGGAACATATTCAATCTTCCGCCGTATTCCACGTAAAAAAACACGTCCAAAAATATGTCGGATTCACGTCCAAAGCTCCATAGAGATCAATGGGACTCATTTTCTGACTGTAAATCTGGCAGAGAAAAAAAACAAGGGCGACATGTCCGAAAAGTGGCGTATCCATGCCAGTTTTCGGCGCATTAAATCAGTGTAAAGTGCGCCTGAAAGCCCGATACTTTCGAAAATCTGGCGTCAGGTGTACAATAGAGCGCCTAAAAAGGCGCATTGCGCAGAAAAAGGCGAATTGCATCAAAAAAGGCGCATTGCGCAACTCTCGGCGCATAGCATATCATTGGTAGTATATGTAATGCGCCTATCGCGGCACATTGCCCGGAGGCGCATAATATATGAGATGCGCCTCAATAATCGCATTGCGCGATGGGGGCGCACAGTGCGCATTACAAAGTGTAGTGCCCGGCGTATAATGTGCCTAGTTTTGGTGTACGACAGTTCATTTACAACAAGAATATGGCGTCAAAAGTGGTTTTGGCGAAAAATAGACCAAAAAACTGGCGTTGGCGAGTTGGGACATGTCGCCCTAACTGAAATCCACATGAAATACTCGTTAAAAACTGCATTGTCTCACACAGTTTTCAAAGGTAGAATCCGACGAGTACATATTACTCGTTGCATGGACGTACCCTTCCACTTTAGTCGAAACCATAGCTGCAATCATAATTCTGCTGGGTTGTTAGGGGTAATGCATGGGAAATGACCTCACCTCTCCCTGCACCGCTTCTTCAGTGTCTCTATAGCAGGGGTCTGCAACGTCGGCTCTCCAGCAGTTGGGAAACTACAACTATCATGCATTTATATAATCTGTATCAGTGGGCATAATGGGAGATTAGTTTCCCAACAGCTGGAGAGCCGACACTGCAGACCCCTGCTCTATAGAATATTGATATTGGAATTTATGCACTAATTTAGGTGTACAGCAGGCCATGGAATAGCAGTGTGATGTGCCCTATCTTGGAAAATAGGAAAGGACTGTGTGTGGGTGAGGGTTGGTGCCTATTGAAAGATATTGCGATTCAATGCAAACAGTTTATATTAGACAATTACACAAAATTACAAATTTTTATTCAAGCAATGCTCCTTGTAGAAAGCAAAGTATAGTCACATACTTTTGTGATGTTTTAGCCAGAGACCTTATTTGTGCGTGTCACAAGAGTAGTAAGTATACGGGTGTAAGCGACTGTAGCCAACATGTCAATGGAGCACTATCTTGGTAAAAGTAGGTAATGTCAATAAGGAAGCAGACCATATTAAAGGGATTGTCCAGAATGAGAAAAACATGGCTAGTTTCCAAAACAGCACCACCTCTGTCCCTGAAAATGCCTGGTATTGCAGCTCGGCCCTATTTACTTCAGTGAAGCTAAGCTGCAATACCAAACACATCCTGTGACAGAGGTGGTGCTGTTTTAAGAAAAGCAAGGTGTTAGGACATGCCCCAATTCATTTTTTTACAGATGGTTTTATCTCCCATAATGCAATGCAAGAAACTTTAGCATATAGGACATGTACTTTAGTCATGGCACCTAAGATACAGGCAATGCTGATGGATTCCTAGCAGCAGTCTGTAGAATATTAAATGCAGCTCTGGATGTGACTGGAGTATAATACATGGTATGATGTGCTGTGAATCATTAGTAGGATTAAGACCTAAGTAGGTCCCTGGTTGCTGACCCTGATAGCAGTGGTATGTGCGCTGAATATTATTACACAGCAACCACTACAACTTGCATTCATTTCGCTTTGCTTGCTCTGCCAGCAAGACGTATGTGTGTTCCAGTAGCGCACGCTTATTAGGCACTTTATATTGATGTGTGGACAGCAGACATTGGCAGACAGATTCTCATAATTTGGAGGGTAACTAATTGGCAGTAATATATCAGTTCCAGCAATAAGCCATTGTTCTAGATAGACATGTTTACCGAGCACGGATTTCGCTAATCTTTAACCCCTCTCTGGCTGGATGGGACTGGCTGCTCCATTCCGAGGACTAGAGGAGATGCCTGAAACATGAGTTATTATGAGATTACTGCACGAATACGAATGCCGCAGGGAGAAAACAGAAAAATCGAATGTGTGTAAAGCCTGAGATCGGCATATCACAAGGTAACAGAAATTGTGTAGCAGCTCTATGGGTGGCTAGAGTCTACCTTAAATGATAAAATGTGTATTACTCTAGTGAGATTGCAGCTTATGAAGGCTTCAAGGATGTAGCATAGTTTTAAAGTGTTATTGCGATTTTTAGTAAGGTTTTAAAGTTTTCATATACATTTCCAGGTTTACTAAGCTTGTGCTGATTTTAAGCAAGTGGAGTATTCTTGCTACATGTAAGGCTATGTTCACACGGCTTATTACTTTAATTGGAGAAAACAAATTTTCATCATCTTTCCACCATCCAACTCTACCCCTCCCCCTGATCCTCTTTTACAGTCAAGGGGCTCACACTTCACCGGTCCCACAAGTCCGCTGCCTGGGGTAATCCTGACTCTGCTTTATTTTTCATACCACACATCACAACCCTCTTCTCTCCCTGCCGCCTCCACCTGAAAACATCCTCGCTTCCGCTCGTTCCTCGGTTTGGGACACTACAAAAATGCGGTCCATCCCTTTTACTCCCCGCCTAGCCACTGCAAAAATCCTTCTCGTGGCCTCCCACTAGCACCTCGCCCCTCCAATCCATCCTTAAACTCGGGCTGCCCCTATCCACCCTCTCCTCGCTTTTCCCTCTGCCTCTCCCCTCTGCCAATCCCTTCCTGGCTTCCCATTGCCCAGCGAATTCATTTCAAGCTACTAACCATGACCTACAAGGCTCTCCATGACCTCTCCCCATACATCTCGCCCTAATTTCCAAATACTCCCCCCACGCCTCTCCGCTCCTCACAGACTTTCTCCTCTGCTCTCCCCTTTTCAGCTCCTCACACAACCGTCTCCAAGACTTCTCCCGTGCTTCCCCCACATTTGGAACTCACTGCCCCAACAAATCAGACTCTCCTCCACTTTCAACCAGCTTCAAAAGCAACCTGAAAACCCATTTTTTCAGGCTTGCCTATAACCTTCACTAAACTATCACTACTTCCTCCACAGACATGTCTGCCCCTCACCTCCTTCTCTTTCCCCCTCCTTGTAGATTGTAACCCCTCGGGGGTAGGGTCCTCTCTCCCTCTGTCGTGCCAATTGTCATTATCCCTTATCACTGTACTCGTTTGACTTTTGAAATTGTATGTAACCCCTGGGAATGTACAGCGCCCTGGAATCAATGGCGCTTTAAAATAAATAATAATAATAATAATAATAATAATAATAATAATTTGCAGGGCGTAATTATGTCCCGCAATTATGCCGTGTGGACGGGGGCAGGGCGGGGGACGGCACCTCGCCGGCCCATAGACTTTCATTACCAGCGGCGCGTATACGCCGCTGGTAATTCACATGTCACTTATCTCCCCCCGCGGCGTATTCACCGAGCAGGGAGAGGAGACGTAATCCATAGTTCTCTGAGAACTGTGGATTACCGTAATGACTGGGACGGATTAAAGCCGTAATTTGCGCACTACGGCGCGTAATTACGGACTGAAATACGTCCAATTTTAAGCCGTGTGAACATGGCCTAAAGCTGCAGTCACAGATATCCTGGCTGCTGTTTGGAATACCTCAATTCACTGCAGACAAACAGGTCAGTAACACATCCGCTGAGATTTTAGAATGCACTTTGCCCTGCTGCAACGTATTTCAGACTAATGCACAATGTTTGGTGTAAACATAATCTTCAAGAACAGCACAGAATGCTCCATCAATACAATGAGCCAAATGGCAGCAGTGAAGTTTAAAGGGGTTGTCTCACTACAAGGATTGCTTTTTATGTTAAAGATCATGCAAAAAAAAAAAAAGTCACTTTGCAATATATTTCCATTAAAAGGTCCTCCCAATTCTAGATATCCCCTCCTGAAAGGGGCTGCATCAGCTCCTCAGGTCGCTATGCTACAACCCTGTTCATCCTCATGATAGGCTCCAAGGGGTTGCATAACTACCCCCCCGGTTTCTACTGCAGCCTAGGGGAAGCCATAAACACCCCCTAAATCCAAATTTAAAACCCAAAGAAAACGGGACTGGGGAAAGAAATCAATGTAGGAAAAACCCCCTTTAACCCTTTTTTAACCCCAACAGGGGCCAATAAAATTTGGGAAAACCATTTTGGGTTTGTGGGGGGGCATAAGCCCAAAAATTTTCATACAAGAAAATAAAGACTATAAAAGATTTAGGCGGGGAAGATAAAATTGAGAAAAGGGAATCTAAACCACCCAAACCAATCCCCGGGGGAAGCCCCCGTCAGGTTCTCATATAATAAAAAGGTGACAAAAAGATGATGAACTCCATCCTTTCCGGGGGTGACCTTTTTACTTTGGTACGACTCGGGTTGTCTTTTTTTCCTCCTCCTCCCATTTCCTGGTAAAGAAGGACCCTACATAGCTGCAGCTGTCACATTGTAGCAGCAGCTCCCCTCACCTCCTGTTTCTTATGTCCGAGTACTGACACTGGGCAATGACAATCTGATCCAAATTACCTCATTCACTTTCATTAGCTCTAGCAGGAACGGGGACAGCGGGGAAGATAAACACCAAGCCAGGGGAATGGGAAGCATCATGCAAAAGAAATAAGGGGCACAAAGAAAAAAAAAGGGAAAGAAGATTAGGGGGAAAAAAAAAACAGATCGGGAAAAGAGAAAAAGAGGAAAAAAAAGAAAGCCAGATGAGAAGGAAAAAAACAAAGAAGGACAGAGGAAAAAGTATACATAAAATCAAGGGGGAAAAAAAATTTTAAAATAAAGCAAAGGAATATTGATAATAATTAGAAGAGTAATAAGAAGAAGAGGAATGACAGACAAAGAGTGGAGAAGAAAGGGAAGGGAAAAGAAATAGGAAAGAGCAGGAAGTTAACGAGATTAGAAGAAATAGAAGTGAAAAAATAGATGGAGAAGAGGAAAGAGAAGGACAAAGATAAGGATGGAGAAGAAAAGGGAAATAGAACGGGAAAATAAAAAGGGAAAAAAAGACAACTGAGGAAGAGGGGAGGAAAGAAAAGGAAGAAATTTAAAGGGAAAAAAAAAAAATGACTGAAAAAAAAAATGAGAAACAGAGAAAAGTAGTATGTTAAAAAAAGGAAAATACTGTATAAAGAAAAAAAACCAAGAGCCAGGGAAAGGAAAAAAGGGACAAAAAGAGTGGGAAGATGGGGAAAGGAAAAGGAAAGGGATGAGAAGAAGAGAAAAGAACAGGAAGTTGAAGAGGAAAGATTAGAAGAAATGGAGGTGAAGAAGAGGAAAGAGAAAAAGATTAGAAAGGAGAAGAAGAAAAATAAGAAGTAGAGAAATGATAAAGAAAAAGAAAAAAAAAAGAAAGAGGGGAGGAAAGAAAGTGAGGAAGAAGAACGGGGGGAAAAACAAAAAATTTCCCCAAAAAAAAGAAAGAAAGAAGAAAAAAAGGGGAAAAAAAGAAAAAGGAGGAAGGAGAAGAACAAAAATGAAGAAGTAGAAGGATCTAGTAACCCGCAGAAGTCCTGGATAATGGGAAAAGAAAGAAAAAAGGGGTCAACTTGAAAAAACGGGGGGCCCGGGGAAAAATTTGGGAAAGGGTGAGGGAAAACTTTTAAGAAGGAAGTGAAAGGGGGGCAAATCGAGGAAATATCAATGGGTTGAGAAGGGGAAATCCCGGGGGACTTTCATCCAGTGCCCCCTGGCCCCCACTAAAACGGGAAACTACCAGAGAAAGGGAAACCATTTTGTTTTCTGTGCAATAACAAATTTATAAAACTCACTCGAACAATTTTTGGGGGGGGGAAAAGGCTGGGATCCTGCTGTTGGGAGACAGGGGAAAAAATCAAGGGTGGGGAGGGAGGGCCAGCACCACAAGACACTCACCCTGATTTCCCCGCCAGCGGGGATTTTTTTGGGAAATCCCCCCCTTCACTGCCAATCTCTACAAGACAAAAAAACAAAAAAATGTTATCATAAAAATAAGCCCACCCTTATCAACTGGGAAATTTTACACCCACAAGGCCCCCTGTGGCCACCTAGGGGTTGGGCTGCCCGAAATCCCCGCCCCCCATGGGCATTTTCCTTTCCACCTTAAAAAAAAGCATGCAATCCCATAAAGGGCTTTAAAGGCCCGAAGATTTAAGTTCCATTATTAAAAAAATGCGGCACCCCCGCTTTCCCCCAACCCCGGGGTGGCACATACACATTTGAGTCCTTATTAGAAAATCCAAGAACCGCCATGTGCGCCAGACAAACAGCTAGAAGTGCTGGGATGAGTCAATAAGGGCCTGGTAGGTCGGCACAGGGGACTGGGGCCTTTCAATCTTTTTTCCAAATGTCAGTGGCACACAAAAACTAATAAACATCAAAACAAAATTGGGAAATTTTTTTTTAAAAGCATTTCTGGGTAAGGGAAAAATGAAAAACCGGAAAATTTTTTAGGTTTACAGTTTTGACAAAAAGGTTTTAAACCAAACCCCCAATTCGTCAAGGGGGGCCCCCCTAAAAAGGTGGTCCTAACACTAAAACGTTACCCCCTTGGAGGGAACACAAAAACAAAATAAACATTTAAATGTGCCACGGGCATTTTGGGAAAAAATATTTTTGCCTTCCCCTGGGGGACCTATGCTTAATTTTTTTTTCCAAAAAAAAATTTTTGGGGTGGGAAGCCAAACAAAGTTTTTGTGGGTTGGGATGAGGATGGCTGCCTCATTTGGGTTTTTTGCACTCCCCCCCTCCTTTTTAAAACCCGGGCAGGATTTTCAATAGGGTAGTCCTTTTTCACTCCCAAATGTTGTAGTCTGAACAGGGCCCCCTAAGAAAAGGGAACGGTTTTTGTGTTTGGAAAATCACCTGTGCTGGGATCCCCTTTACCCCCAATTGGGGGGGTGAAGGGTTAAAAAATTTTGAAAAAAAAACTGTGGGAAATAAGAAACCCCGGATACTGAATTAAAATATTATATATTTTAAAATATATAAATATAATTTTATATATATATTTTTACACATACATACATACATACACACACACATAGATAGATAGATATGTATATAGTTTTTTAGGTTTTAATATGTTAGCGCAATAAAAACATTTTTTTTTACCAAATAATTTGTTTCTGTGTCCCCCATTCTAAGACCCATAACATTTCTATTTTTCCAGCAATAGGGGCTTGTTTCTTGTATGGTAACCATTTTCATTAGTATCAGTTTGGGGTACCTACCATATACATTAATCCCCATCCCAGGGGAAATGAAAATGTCTGTCCCTGGGTTTCCATTCCCCTTAATTTTCCCACTAATCACCAAAACTCGAGTCCCCGAGTTCCCCGTTTTAAATGGAGCAGTGGTCGATTGCTACATTTGGCCATCTTCATTGATCCATAGATTTTTTAAAGGGGCAACTGTCTTTTTCGACACTTTCCATTTTCCCAAAACTCCCATTGGGCCCAAGGGCAGTCATGGCCAACAAAACTTTTGCAAATAACCCGGACATTTTTTTAGGCCAAAAGATTTTTTCCCGGGGCAGCTCCAGCAATCTACCATCGGGGGACAGGGGCAAACAAAGAATCGGGGACCCCAATTAAAGGGTTTAAGGTTAAAAGGCCAAAGTTTTGGGGATTCCTCCAATACACCTTTTGCAGAAATGTGGCCCGTACCACAATCCCTCTCCCTTTTCACACTTAGGGCCCGTTTCACAAAGGGGTTTAAATTTCGGGCTAAAATTTCGCCCCCAAACGCCGGTTTGGGGGCCCGGGCGGGCAGGGAGCGGGGGGCCGGCAACCCGCCGCCCATTTAAAAATCCCTTGGGGACGGCGGCCCTATAGCCCCTAGAAAATGACATGGGCAATTTTCTCCCCCCTTGGGGATTCGCCGACAGGGAGAAAACTAAACCATATTCCTATAGAACAGGGTTTACCGTAAGGAAAGGGCCGTTTTCAGCCCTTTAAAAATTTTTCACTTCGGGGGCGAAATTTCGGACCGGAAAAACGGCCCATTTTAACCGTGTAACATGGCCTTAACCCGGGCCCCCCCCAAACCCGGGCTGATGGACCCAAAGGGACAAAAACCAACCTTTCAACAACATGTAACATAATAGGGGGGTTTTAAAGGGTTTTTTATAACAAACAGCTATTTTTAAGGTTTATGGTTTTTTATCAATTTCCAGATGCAATGGAAAAGGGGAACGAAAGCTGAACCGGGAAAGGAAAGCTGAAATCCCCCTTTCCCCTTTGGGCCCGAAATATTAAGCAAAAATTTAAAAAAGTTCTTGGGAAGAGGCCCCCACTCCGACTGTCCCCCAATGTTAAACAGGGCATGGACTCCATGGACCCATAGCACATCTGTCTTTCTTTCTCAGGTCGTTCACTGATGGGTGTCAGGCAATGTCGAACTGGAGTGCCTGGGACCACCAACTGAGTTGCGCCTGTGGGGGCCTGCAGTGAAGTTAATTTTTAGGATCCACCCTACAGCTACTGGACATAGTGACATGACTCTTGCACTCAGCCTCTCCTTCTCTGCCTCTCTTTCTAAAAAGCTTTGACAATCGGAGAAGATGTCATCTGTTAGACACTGTTCATCCAGGAACAATGGGGCACATTTATTTTACTGGCATATGCTTAAAGGGGTTTTGCCACAATGTAATGTTGACGTGGGATCCTCCAAAATGGGTATTTAATCACTTTTCTAAATATATGTGATTACAAAAAGTGAAGCCTGTGAGAGCTACAGCATTGCTCAGTCCCCCTTAGTTTCCTGAAAGTTTATATTAGACACAACCAGGACACTGACAGGAGCTGATCTGGCCGGGCTTGCGTGTTTGCACTTCTTATCTGATGACAGGGAACATCAAGGAGCTTGCAAGTGGCTGGGGAGAAAAGTGCAGTGTATGAGTCTGTCTGCTGTTGTTATGTTATTATTTGAGTAAACTTTAGAGAAGCTCCCTGCTTCCTCGCTCTCTGCTCACCCCCCTCCCTCTCACCCCTGCAGCCGTTCATGACTCAACATGCTTTGTTTATATTCTCTTGTGAGCAGATAAGAGGTAAGGAACTCACTTCATGGCAAAACCCCTTTAACACTACATTTATTATGTGTTTTAGACAGTTTATAATCACATATGCAGACTGTTTGAAAAAGAGGTCTGGTTTTATGAAAAGCAGGTCAAAACATGCGCCAAAATCATGCTGCAACTAGTGGCATAAAATAAGGCCGTGTTCACACGGCTTATTTCGCCGCGGATTGGCGCCATACTCCGCGCCGGATTTGCGCTGCAGTACGGCGCCAATCCGTCGGAGTAATTACGGTAATCCACTGTTCTCAGAGAACTATGGATTACGCCCCGTCTCCCCGGGCGTACAATACGATCGTATTGTATGCCCGGGGAGAAGAGTGACATGTCACTTATTCGCGGCGCATAGTGACAATCTATGGGGCCGGCGGGCTGCCGGCCCCCCTGCACCGTGGGAGTACATGCCTAATAAAATTCTTTTTTTAAAAACTTTAATAAAAATTTAAAAAATAATAATAAAAACAAATTAAGAAAAAATTTAAATAAAACAATTTAAAAAAAAATAAAAAAAAAAAAAAAAAAAAAAAAAATTATAAAAAGAAAAAATTAAAAAATATTAAAAAAAAAAAAAATTTCAAAAAAAAAAATCTATCAAAACAAAAAAACAAAAAAAATAAAAAACATAAAAAGAAAATATAAAAAAATAAATCAAAAAAAAAAAAAAATAAAAAAAAAATCATTAAATTAAATAAGCACAATAAAAAAAAAGTATACAAAATAAAATACAAAATATATTTCATAAAACACCGGACAACCAACCGACACAAACCTAAACAAAATCTAAAAAAGTACAACCAAATCAAAGAACAACAAAAACACAGACAAACAAAACCCCCAAACAACACCCCGACCTAAAACCCCAAACAACCCCCCCCCCCCCACAACCACTCCACCCACACACACCCATCCCCCTCCAAAAACAAACACAAACACCCCACCCCCCACCTCCACAACCCCCCCAAAAAAAACCCCCCCAACCCAAAACAAAACCCTCCGCCCCCCCCCCCACCACCCTCACCCAAAAACAACCAACCTCCCGACACCCCCCCACCCCGCACAAGTTATGGGCGACCTTACCGCCCCCCCCACCCACCGAAGAGACCATATCCACAGATACCTACACCATAACCAACATAATAGTACTAGGACAACTTGCATGACCCCTCAGAAAAAAACGGACTGTAAAACCATCCCCATAGAATCCTCAACTGAAACACATTGTATACCCCACCACCACCCCGACAAATACTAGAAGGACAGATTTCAAAGAATTGAAACATTTTCATTCATCCTATGGGATTTTAGGTTAAATAAACGCCCTCCAAACATCTGTCGGATCCACGTCCAAAACCCCATAAAGATGAATGGAACAAATTTTCTGACTGTAAATCTGGAGGGGGGGTTGAAAGAGACCAAAAATGCATATTGAAAACCGTGTCAAAATACATGTGGACAGACCATAAGTGTTAAGCAGGATAGACAAATCTACCCCAATGTCTTTAAGAAGGCTCCTGATAAGTTTTACACCATCTTTGCCATAGTTCTATCACAATTTAGTACCAAGTAGATTTCCAGACCCTCCTAGGTTACAACAGAAGATCTCCACCTTTCTAAGGCCGCCTACCCCTGATCTACACTCACCCTACCACATTTATGTGCTGACGAAACACATCAGTATGGACATGATATCTTTATTCCCCATAATTTCTGTCCCATTGGGCGTTCTGATAATACAGGTAAAGGCTACATACTGCAGCTGTAAACTGTCGCCTTCTCATCTTAAGGCCCCACCTTGGACCGTGCTCCCAATCTTCCCCACATTGCTGATGCCCATTTGGTGGACATGGTGGATGAATCTTCAACTTAATTTATTTCCCACCTTGTGCCAGATATCCTGATTGCCAATCAGTATCCGAGAAAAAGCCAACTATATTATATTAACACTGTATGGTATGGGAATAGCATAAGCTAAGTTGTCTATATTATACCGCCTACTCCTCGCAACATCCCCATTACATTTTGGTATCTGTATTTACGCAATTTCCCTAGTACAACAACTTATTTAGTCTTGAGAAAAGACGGCTACGGGGTGTGAGCTTTAGAGGCTCTGGGATCTTGGCACACGTGTGTTTTCAGGCAGAGACAGAGACAGATCTTCGTTGCAAAAATACAGGGCCTCTGTAATTTTATTGAGAAGCAGCAAACAAAAAACAACAAATGCAAGGCATGCTACCGGCAAAAAACCAAAACAACCGCCTGCCCGTCTGAGGGCTCTAACTAACAAAGGACAACTACTATTCAGCTTGTAAGTTTCCTGCTGGACTCCAGCGTGTCACCGCCCAGACTTAAAGGTAGCCTGGGAGGATTGTAGTCCTCCTTTCCAGTCAGCTCCCTGCTGACTTATATATTCCAGGTAAAACCTGGAGTGGAACCTCGGAGTGGATCCATGGGGAGTGAGCCCCCCACCCTGCTCAATGCGACACACTCCCAATGAAAGGCCGACCCGTGAATGGCTGAAAAGCCATGCGAACTTAAACGTTCAAATATGTCGACAGTCTATACTGTCCGACCCACTATCTAATATTGGCCTTTCATTCTCCCACCGAATTTCTTCCTTTACCTATGTGGGGCATGTGTGTCCTGGACATATTGTAAGGCGCATGCAAGGACTCGAGGCCAGTGATATTACACCTGTTAAATACCCTTCCAGCTGTTGCAACCTTACATAGCCCCCCCCCCCACCCTCTGCTCAGACACCGTGGGCCGGAGCACCTTTGCCCCGAAACTGTGCACCCTAGACAACTCATCTGTGTTTGCTTGCTGGGACCCGGGACGGTGGTTCCACACAGAATTATGAAGCGTACCACTCGCAGAGCCAGGAACCACCGGGTCACCTTGCGTTCTTCCCTTAGTTTTGGGCCCATTCCATTTCAATGGGGATGATCTGTAATCACCCTAAATATAGCCTCCCCACTAGATAATAATCGTAATGACCTCAATTGCCCACTTTCAGGGCCCAGACAATCCCTCTCCACAATGGCATAATTTTTACTCAGCCGCCGACAACTTCCGAGCTGAGGAACACGAGACGGGTTGCTCTTCCTGTTACTCCATTGGGATAAGACAGCCCCAAAGCCTACTTCTGAGGCATCTGACGTGCAACAGGAATTCTTCTCTGAAGTTAGGGTGTGAACAGAACACCTCTTACATAGAACCTCCTTAGTTTTTGGAAGGCTTGTTCGGCCTCATGACTCCACATTACCATGGTTGCACATTTTCAGCTCCCTTGGTGAGGTCCTGATAAAGGACAGCTATTGAGGCAAAGCGCCTGGCACAAACCATCTTTTAAATAAGCCAGCAATGCCCAGGAAGGCTCCTAACCTCTGCTTTTTAGGACACTCTGGCGTTGAGGCCAATTCCTAATGCTGCTCTCAAGCTTATCGTACTTGGGGTTTGACATTGATCCCTCGAGCCCGAGTGTACTGTAGCCGAGGTAGGCGAGTCCTCTTTCTAGCCCTATTCGCGCATGTCTCTTGGGGATTGGCCTGTTAGCCACAGCGGCCCCCCCCCTTTTAACCAGCTGTCTATGACACTGCTTGCACCTTATGCCAGATGCGAACATCCCAATCAGCACAATAAATCAACAAAATCATCCAAGTAAGCGGCGGGCAGTAACTTTTTAAGCTGCTGCAGGATGATGTCAAATTATCCCTACTCGGCAAGGACTACCTCAAGGGGTCCCCATGTTAACCCAACAGGAAAGGATCTACAACTGGAAGAGGTATGTCTCTCCCTCTGGGGTAGAGAATGCTGTTGTTTTCCCTGCCCTCAATCTGTGGAAGGAACCTGCCACAATCACCCCACTTAGCGGTGAAAGGCGTACTAAGGTGGCGTCATAGTACCTCGCCAGACCCCCAACTCTCAGCTCATCCGCACCCTATTAGGGCATGGGTAGTGTCTACAAATTCTTGGAGATCTCAAACTTGCGCAAAGCATTACAGACAACCGCAAGACATACCATCCGGCACTTAGGAATGATCACTAATTGGGCCGACCACCCACTATAGCGGGACTTCTCTATGACCCCAAGGCTACCATTTTCCTCACCTCATATTTGATATTTTCACTGCTTCGCTCTCTGGGCCTTCCGGTACCCTGTATGGTCTTAATCCGCTATCCATAGTGAACCGCGCTCTGTTGACAAAGTCATGTTTAATGACGTCTGTCCCGGTCCAGGCAGTTCAGAAGAAGACCCCTCTTTTCTTATTAGAATTCCCTAGACCTCCTGCCTCTGGACCTCTTACAAGGATTCTGAGATATGAACAAGTGAGGGCGTAACCCTTTTTTGGGACCCTCCCTGACCTCTTGCAGCCACTAGACTTTATCGGCTTAACTTGACAGGGTTTTGAATAGAGGAGACAAATGACATCGACTATTATTTGAGCGGTAGGGAGCCTTCTTCTTCTTACACCTGGCTGAGGACATAAACACCATTGTAGCTTCCACCTCACACTACCCTTTCGCAGATATACATTAAGAAGTCGCCTTTGTACCACCTTGGTCTAGAAACTCTTGCCTCTATCTCTACTGTGGGAGACATAGTACGAGTACCCCTGTCCCCGGGACCTGACAAAAGGAATCATGACCCTTGTCGGTCCTGTTGTAAACTCTGGGACACCTGTGCCTCCTGGTGCCTGCCGCAAGCATGTTTTTCCCTTACAATGGGCATAACTAGCCGGGACCTGTCCGCATGTCGGCTAAATGCTCGATGACACTCCAGTAAGGAGGGTTTCCGTCTTTGTTCCCAGGTCTCCCTAGGCTATTCCAGGACCCTCCGGGATGTCTCCCCATACGGCAGCCGAATGGAGAGAATCACACTCACGTAGACGCCTGAGTGGCCACTTTCCCGACTGGATAAACATCAGAATAATTTGGCAACAGGCGATCCAATCTCCCTTCCCATCGTTCGTCCACCACCTTTTCTTAACATCCCTTTTTAAAGGATCTCCTTAATTGAAACCGCTCCTTACCAGACCGTCGGTCTGGGGGATGGTACACGGACGGTGCCTAGGTGGGTACATCATTACACCAGTGCGACCCAGCTCTTATTGGCGTCACTATTTCGCGAACGAGATAGAAGTGAGCAGCTAGCCCATGACTTGGATCAAGGATCTCATTATATAGCGGATCCAGTACGGGTGAATAAGGTGGAACAGTTCCAACTCAGAGCGGAGGGTCCTCATCTGCGCTCCTCCAGCCAGTACCGAAAATGTAAAAGGTATCGGTTCTACATTAATACAATGCATTTTATTCTTTATATCCCCATAACTCCCAAAACAAGGGGAAATCACATCCGATAATTGCCCTATGGGGTAAGCTTGCCACAACGCCACCACATGGTTTAGTGTCACCCCACAGGCATCTCTCATGGCAAGTTATTCAGAGGGGGTTAGCTCCCAGGTTAGTCCCCGTGAATGACACACTACCCCTATTTCGTCGTGTGGTATTGATCCTGGTACAACCAGCTTTGCTTTGCACGAGGGCACCAATCTCCCCGCTCCAGGAGGCCTGCTACGAATGTCCCATTAACGGTGACCACGTTTCTGCCACTCCTGCTTAACCGAGTCACCCCATTCCAGACAAACCTGTGTGGAGTAAGATCGGCCATGCTGGCGGGTATGGGGTGGGGGGCGAGAGAGGGAGCTGGGGGGGGTGGGGGGCAACCATGATGTTACCCTCCCCAACCCAACATTCCAAAGGGTTCTTCTCTCCCCGGCACGTGCCGCCACACTGACACTATCCTTTGCACCCATGCGCTCCAGCGAAATTATGGGGTCCCGGGCTTTATGGAAACGAGGTCCCTTTCTATGGGAAGGTTGTTCTCTACTCCTTTCGCTCACTCCAGCTTCCGACATCGCCTGGTGTACCCCTCTCTATCAGCGACAGAGCGGGAAATCAGTCTTCCCCCGAGCGTTTGGAGAGGACTGCGGACTCCATCTGTGGGTGTAGCACCTGCAGGAATATTGTCCGTGGCGTCTGTATCTCTCCCACCCGACCCATTCATCCCACCTTATGCGGGTCTGTGTAAGCCCACAGCACCCGCTGGAGCCGACGGGAAAGTCCCGTCATGACAATACGGTTCCACAGACCACCGTCGCACCCACCACTGAGAGCTTGTTGGTGAAGACGGTGTCCGGCTGTAGCCACTTGTTGGTAAAGGTGGAACAGGTCGTACATTTGGGACCTTGCGGGCTTGGCGTAGGATCAAACTCCCAGCTTGTACCTCTCTGGGCTCTAAAGTGACCAGGGTGACCCCCAAGTCGGTCCATATCTCACCACGTATTTGGCGTAGTCCCTTCGCGTCTTGACACCTAAGTCGAAATAGGCCTTTTGTGGTTCGCCCCTTTGGAAAAGGGGGCCAGGACATCTTAGCCCACTGGTCCAAGGTAGCTGTCTCTCTTTCCGCTACTCGCGTTCGAAACAGGCACCCAGGATAAGCCACGAAAGTCATCATTCCTTCTGGTCATTCTTGCGCAGGGCGAGCTTGCAACCACCTGGCGGAAGTCCGTTGCGACATGCACACCTGTTGAACCCCTCTGCCCCACCGGCCCAAGGGCCTGAAGCTGTTTGATAGCAGAGACTTGGTATCACCTGGCTTTAGGCTCCTTCGACCGCGGCCTGGTAGGTCTCGATTAACAGGCGGTTTGGTCTCAGCTTGGGCCCGGGACTGTCTCCTCCGTGCACCTTCGCTGACTAGCCGCCATCAGCTGAAGGTTGGCGTTTGCTTGTATCAACTCGTTTTACCAGCTCCGTCTCAGTTTCACTGACTACGGCTGACTGTGCGGAGCTCTGCTTTCACCAGGGACATACGTTCCTTACGCTTCCTTCTGTCTCAGGTTGTTTATCAGAGTTACTGCCTTCATATGCCCTTACGCATACCTCCACCATATGTGAGCTTTAGCCGGCTCTGGGGATCTTGGCACACGTTGTTTTCAGGCAGAGACAGAGTCAGATCTTCGGGTGCAAAAATACAGCCTCTGATATTCTTTAAGCAGAAAACAAAAACAACAAGTGCAAGGACCATGCACCGACATAAACAAAACAACCGCCTGCCCGCTGGGCTCTAACCTACCAAAGGACCAAACATACCTACATCGAGCTTGTAAGTTTCCCCTGCCGATCACCAGCGTCTCTCCTCCTCCAGACACTTAAAAGGTAGCTGGGAGTTAGTAGATCTCCCCCAGTCAGCTTCCCTGCGGACTTATATATCCAGGTAAATACCAGGAGTGGAACACTACGAGGGAGGGATCCATGGGGGATTGCAGCACCCACCCTGGCTCTTGATTCACTCCCAAAGAAAGGCTGACCCGGAATGGCTGAAAAGCATGCTAACATATATTTTAAACGTTAAACATATGTCGACAGTCTAAACTGTCGACAACCTATCTAATAATGGCCTTCATTCCCCCAAGGCTCCTTACCTTGGGGGCATGTGTCCTGGACATTTTGAAGGCCATGCAAGGACTCTGGCCGGATAATATACACCGTTATATACCCTTCCTGCTGTTGCAACCTTACAGGGGAGACATTATTAATTTATCCAAGTATATAAATGGTCCCTACAAAAAGTATGGAGAAAAGTTATGTAAATCCCCCTAAAAAGACAAGGGAGCACTCGCTCTGTCTGAAGAAAAAAAAGATTCACTCTACAGGGGAAAAAAGCCTTCTTACCCAAGAGAATTGTGAATCGTTGAAATATGCCACCCAGGAAGCTAGAGGTTCACAGCAGGAACATTTAGGGTTTCTAGAAAGTCTTAAGGATAACCTAGATAACTAGATACTCGACTCTGGTGGCCATTGACACTATGTGGCCTCTGCTCCCTCAAGTGTGCCCAGCTAAGTGGTGAATTAATACCAGACTATGTGTCCCCATGGGAACTCCTTTCTCACTGGACTGACCCACTCTATTTCTCATTTCACAGGTATGTCTCTACTATCAAAAGTCTAACTCCCATCGTCCATTGCTAGTATGTCTCATACTATCAAAAGTCTAATCCTACCATCGTCCCTTGCTGCGTAAAGTTCTCTACTATCAAAAGTCTAACTCCCATCGTCCATTGCTGTATGTCCAACTATCCAAAGTCTAAACTCCCATCGTCCTTGCTTAAGTCGCTACTATCAAAAATCTAACTCCCATCGTCCATTGTGTATGTCTCCTACTTATCAAAAGTCTAACTCCATCGTCCATGCTGTATGTCACTACTCATCAAAAGTACCTAACATCCCGATCGTCCCATTGCTGTATTTCTCTACTATCCAAAATTCCTAATCTCCCATCGTCCATTGCAGTAGTTTCTCCTACTATCAAAAAGTCTAACTCCCATCGTCACTTGTCTGTATGACTTTACTAATCAAAAGTCCTAACTCCATCTCCATTGCTGTATGTCTCTACTATCAAAAGATCTACACTCCATCGTCCATTGCTAATGTCTTTACCACAAAACGTCTACTCCCATCGCTCCATTACTGTATGTATTTCATAGGTGTAGTACTACAATTCTGCTGTGCCATTGCTGGTAAGTCTCCTTTGACTGTGTATCTCCAGTGTAGCCATAATCTGTTACATAGCCCATCTTCCTAATAACCGCCCATGCCATGCTGTTGTCCTGGAGCCCTTCTTGTAATTTTCCCCCCTGTTAATCTGCGTTTCCTAATCCCCCCTCCACCCCCACTCTGCTAATTAGCCAACACGACCCCTCCCACTTCTTAGTATCCACTCTCTATTGTTCTGTTTGGGATCCAGCTAAGTATATAAGTCCACTCACCTCTGGTGGCCATTGCGGACACTATGTGGCCCCAGCTAAGTGTGAATTAATACCAGAATTAAACCTGGATTGAACAGGATTCGCAAGGTAACACTACAATTTTCTCTCCCACTAATAGCCTGCTAACCTGTCCTAAACTATGCTTTATCTTTTCCCCCATTATCGTAATCTCAACTCACCTCACGCTTGACTGCTTATTCCCCATACTCCCCTCTCTGGGTAATGGGCCTACACTCTCCCCTTCCATCCTACCCTCACACCAGTCTGCTGCCACCAACCTCTTCCCCACTGGTTATTGCCCTCCCAGTACCAAACCAGAACCCTTCCAAACTACAGTCTTCCTCACTCCCACCTTGCTCACCCTTCTCACTGCTCCTTCTGGCTTCCGGGGACATAACCCCCAACCCCGGGCCACCACAGCACATTCCCACCATCGTCTCTCCCGCTTTGAACAGATTCACCACTACTAATTCCGCTAATCCCTTCAACCTAAAGCACAATCCCTCTAGACCCCTCATCCCCCCATCCCTCTCCTTTGGAGGCATCTGGAATCCACGTCTGTATTAAAAACACTTTCCTACATACATACTTTTATCATCTCACGCAACCTACTCTTCCTTGTCTGACTGAAACCTTGCTACCCCCTCATGACACTGTCTCCCCTGCGCAGCACTCTCTTTTAAGCGGCCTCCAACTTACCCACACTCCTCGCACTGGTAACAAGCAAGGCGGAGGCGTCGGCCTCCTCATGTCTGACACCATGTCCTTTGTCCCCACTCCACCTCAGGGCCTTCCACTCACTCTCTCCCTCCTTTGAGGTGCTCTCTGTCCGCATCTACACCCCCTCCAACCTCCAAGTGGATGTTTTGTCTACCGACCCCCAGCCCTGTCAAGCACCTTTCTCGACCACTTTACTTCCTGGCTTCTCAACTTACCTTTCCACCGACATCCCCACTATCATCATGGGAGATTTAATATCCCAATGACAACCCCCACTCCTGCTTCCAACAAACTCCTTTCACTCTGCTCCGTCCTTTCTGACGCTCTCCAGTGGACCTCAGGAGCCACTCATAAAGATGGACACACACATGGACCTCATTCTTCAACCTCCTCTGCCCCCCTATCCTGACCTCCTCAAACTCCCCCCACCCATATCTGACCACAACCTGCTTACCTTCCTCCCCATCTCCACCCCACCTCTCCTCCTGTCTCATATCCAGTGCGACCCCGCAGGAACCTACAAAGCCTCACCCGCTCACTCTCTCTGTGACCCTTGCACCTACTTTCAACAAACCATCCCTCATTTAAGGACCACTGACGCAGCCACCACTTTCTAACAACCACACAATCACCACCACACATGACTCAGTCGCTCCTCTCCCTACACAACATAACCACGCATAGTCAACCAGACAACCCTGGCACACAGACTCCACTAAACAACTGAGGCGTGCTTCCAGAATTGCAGAACGCCGCTGGAAGAAAACTCAATCCACCGATGACTTTGCCTCATACAAACAATCACTACATACATTTAAATCTGCACTCACCTCAGCCAAACAGGACTATTTCCACCAACCTCATATCCTCCCTGTCCCACAACCCCAGACAATTATTCAAAACCTTCAACTCTCTCCTCCGCCCACCAGCACCTCCTCCCCCATCCCTCCTTTCAGCAGACGACTTTGCCATTCACTTCCTCCAGAAGATCAACCACATCAGAGAAAGCTTCAGCCCGCAGTCCCCACCACCCTCCTCTACTCTTGCAAACTGCTCCTCCCCCTTAACCTGCTTCCCCACTGTCACTCATGACAACCTCTCCTCTCTACTGTCCAAATCCAACCTCACTACCTGTAGTCTGGACCCACTGCCATCCCACCTCATCCCAGACCTCAGTGCTTCTATCATCCCAGCCCTCACCCATCTCTTCAACCTATCAATAACCTCTGGCATCTTCCCTTCCACCTTTAAACTTTCTACTATCACGCCAAACCTTAAAAAAAACACCCCTTGACCCCGCCTCTCTGTCCAACTATCGCCACATCTCACTACTCCCTTTTTGCTTCAAACTCCTCGAGCAGCACGTCTATCTTCAGCTGTCCTCCCACCTCTCCTCCAACTCTCTCCTTGACCCACTACAATCTGGTTTCCGACCCCACCACTCTACCGAAACCGCCCTAACCAAGGTCACCAATGACCTAGCAACTGCCAAAGCCTCACGCCACTACTCTGTACTCCTCCTCTTAGACCTGTCCTCTGCCTTTGACACTGTCGACCATTCCCTCCTGCTACAAATCCTCTCCTCCCTCGGCATCACGGACTTGGCCCTTTCCTGGATCTCCTCGTACCTCACTGATCGGACTTTCAGCGTCTCTCATTCTCGCACACCTCCTCCCCCGGCCTCTCTCTGTCGGTGTCCCTCAGGGGTCAGTCCTGGGTCCTCTACTCTTCTCTCTTTACACTCTTGGCCTGGGTCAGCTCATAGCCTCACACGGCTTTCATTATCACCTGTATGCTGACGATACCCAACTCTACATCTCTGGCCCGGATGTCACCTCTCTACTCTCCCGGATCCCTGACTGTCTGTCCTCCATTTCCTCCTTCTTCTCCTAAAACTAAATGTGGAGAAAACAGAACTAATCATCTTTCCACCATCCAACTCTACCCTTGCCCCTGATCTCCCCTATCTCAGTCAACGGCTGTACACTCTCACCTGTTCCGCAAGTCCGCTGCCTTGGGGTAATCCTCGACTCCACCTCTATCTTTCAAACCACACATCCAAACCCCCACCTCTGCCTGCCGCCTCCACCTGAAAAACATCTCTCGCATCCGCTCATTCCTCAACTATACACTACAAAAATTGCCA
>JAODAL010018318.1:0-75111 GCA_025379985.1 Phyllomedusa bahiana
GGCCGCGGGGCCCAGCGGGTGCCCCCCGGCCCCCCATGACAACAACTTTGGGTTTTTGTAACCTAAATTGGCTTTGTCTTCTACCCACGGTTTGTATTCCAATTATGAAAAAAAGGTTTTTAAAGGGGGCCAAATTGCAAGTTTTTCCCTATTTGAATTTTCCCTTTTGAAGGTGGATCATGGGCCCCTAAAAAAAACTCCCCAAAAGGGGATCGAAAACAAAGATTTTTCAAATAGTTGTTCGGGGGGAAGGATAAAAAAAATTTTTGTCTCAGAGTTTTAAACCCTGTCTTTTCCACTGTGAGGAAATAGAAAGGAAAAAGGGAAAAACCCACAGGGAAGTTCTTTTTAAAACCCAAAAAGTGGCGGCCAAAAAAATTTATCAGAAAGGCAGGGGAAGAAGAATGGTGAAAACCCCGTCAAGGACAATCCACGACCTTTTTCCAAAGAGCTGCAGCTTCATCTTTGTTTGGGGAGGGTTGTCATGTGCACCGGTAAAACCAAAAAAAGCAAAGTTTGAACAAGGAGAAGTGTATGGGAGAGTGTTTGCGAAAAAAGGGCCGTTTCTGAAAGCACGCCACAAACCGAGTGCCTGGGTATGCAAAAGCACTTTTGGGAAAAAACCCCGGGCTTTCTTTTTGGGAAAAGAAGGCCCTGGGGGCCCTGATGAAAAAAAAGTTGAGTTTTTTTGGTCATACAAAAAGGCGTTATGCATGGCGCCCCAAAAAACAAAGCTTTTCCAAAAAAAAAACTTGCTACCCACTGAAAAATTTTGGGGTGGGGGTTTCCCATCATGCTTTGGGGCGGTGGGCCCAAAAATGCCGGCAGGGGGGTCTTTTTAAAAGTTGGGGGTCGAAATTGGATTCAACTCAGTTTCAGCAGTTTCTTCAGAATAATGTACAAGAACCCGTGTTTGAATTTAAAGGGTTACGCCGGGGAAATGGTTTATTTAAAGAAAGAAAATTGTTCCCAAAAAAACAGCCCCCAAAATTTTAAATCAGGTTTTCATGCAGAGGAACAATTACAATGTTCGGGAATGGCCTTTCCCAGCCCCCGACCTGAATATCTTTGGGCCCATCTGTGGGATATTTTTAAAGCGGGTTTTTCCAAATTGGCTCGGGGGGCCCAATCAAACTTAAATAAATTTTGAATTGTTTTGAAAAAGGGAAAATGGTAAAAAATTTTCCCCTTCCCCGGGAAAAAAAAATTTTTGATTAAAAGTAAGGGAATGCAAATAGAGGTTTGTCATTTTTGCAAAAGGAAAGGATATATAAATATTAATGTCATTTTCGTGGGGTCCCCATACTTTTGCACCGGGTTTTCCCAAATTTTTTGGTTTTAAATTTTATTGAAACTTTTTTGTTTTTTGTACAAAAAACCCTCATTTAAAAACCGGAAATATTACTGTGCCCCACCCAGTTTTTAGATATTTAAATTAAAAGGCTGTTGCAAACCCAAATTTTTCGAACAAAAATGTTTAAAGTTTAAATTTGGGGGTTTCCCCAAAAACTTTTTCATTGACTGTAACAAAGAAGTGGCTTCAGAAAAAATTTTGGACCATTTTTTGACTGGCCCAGCAAAAAGCCTGACCAAACCCAATTGAGCATCTCTGGAGAGATTGAAAATGGGGGGCCCAAACCAACGTTCACCATCCAATTGGGGAAAATGGGAGGATCTGAAAGGGAAGGGAATGGCAGGGACCCCCAAACCCAAGGTGTAAAAAAAAACTTTGTACCCTTCCCAAGAAAAATCTGGCTGTTTTAGCTAAAAAAGGGGCTTTTATCAGTACTAAGCAGAGGGGTTTAAATATTTTTAAGAAAATGTGGTATTTCAGTTTTTCTTCTTTAATAAATTTGCAAAAATATCTACTTCTTATTTTTTATATTTCTGTTTTTTTTCTTTCAAGATGGGGTGCAGAGTGTACATTAATGAGCCAAAAAATTAACTTTTTTGATGTTACCAAATGGCTGCAATAAAACAAAAAGTGAAAAATTGAAAGGAGTCTGAATACTTTTCATACCCACTGTATCTTAAGAGGAGTTGAGTTAGGATTGATGTAGGAAGAGAAAGGGTTTGGAAAATTTTTTTTTTTAATAATTTCCCCTTTTAAAAAAGGCCCGTTCATAGCACCAGTGAAAAAAAATTTTATATGATGATGGTTTAGATGCACAAACATTGGAAACCCCTCAAAAACCAAAAGGGTTTAAATTTAACCATACGGAAAAAGACATATCACATTGTTAGCCTCATTATGGGACAGTTTAGCACATTTTGTGGGGACCCCTTTGTAAATTTTGCTTTTAAACAGCGTATTTTTTACAAAGTTTGAAACAGAAAAAAACAAAGGAGAACCAGAGTGCTACTTAGAGAATATTGAAGGTACAGAGTCTTTCTTAACAATTGTTAGTAGCAGGAAAATCTGTCACAGTGGAGAATAAGCAAGGAAAACCCTCTGTGTCTTTATTTCAAAATTTTTCCTATTTATAATACACTTTTTTGAATTTGGAGGAAGTGTTAAGACGGTCAGCAACTCCATTGTTTTTTTATTTCGGGTGGAAGAAGGGGGGAAAAAAAGATACAAAGGAAAAAAAGGTTTGTTCGTTTTAAGCCAAAAAGATAAGAGAGCCAAAAACCCGGCCCTCCAACCCCTAACATTTCCAAAGATATTTTCAATTAAATTTAGTATAGATACCCAGAATGTTTTGATACAGCGAGAATCCCACCAGTTTTTGGGGGAGGAGGCCCAACCCACATTTAAAAATTCAGCCAGGTTGGAGAGGAAAAAACTTTTGCTAAAATGGAATGGGGGTTTTATATACTATTATGAAATAATTTTTAGAGATTTCTAGATGTTTTTGGGGATTTTACATTAATTTTTAAAGGGGTAGAAGAAAAGTAAAAAATTCCCCTTGTGATCAGTAGAAGAGGCTTTGATCTCTCTTTCCCAATTCATCACAAAAAAAAAAAGACCCTGAAGATGTGGACAAGGCTGGAGAGCTTTGTAGCAGATTGAGAGTCCCTTCTGTATCTTTCGCTGGGTTATTAAAAAATAGTTCAAAGGGAAAAGAGAATATATCCACCTTCGTATCAAATTAAGACAGAAAGGTCGGCATGTATGAACGGGGCTGCGCCAGATATCTAGCGTCTTTTCAGCCCAATATCAGGCGCAGCCCCGTTCGTACATTTTTTAAATGGCCCGCAAGCCATTATCAGGCACATTACATAGCGCCCGTGGCACTTTGTAATGTGCCTGATTTCGGCGGGCATGCGGGAGGTGGGGCGTACTAGAACCGTAGTGAAGCTATAGATTTATAGCTTCACTACGGCATTTCTAGGCGCATTACTGCTGGAACAAGTATACCACTTTTAAAGTGGTATACCTGAGCCAGAAATTTCATACAGGCGCTAGAATGCGGCTGATTTATGGATTTATGACCCGCTGTAGAGCTGGTTCATAAATCAGGCGCATTCTAGGCTAATATGCGCATGAAATTTGGCGTTTAATCGCTAAATTTCATACATGCTGCCCAAAGTGTCTAATACAAAGGTATTTGTAAATGTCTTGGATAGATTAAACGTCTCTGTAATGCAGCTAAAGGTTGTAGAGAAGTCTCAATGCTAATATCCTTTACATTAAAAATGCCATGATCTATCCAGCTTTATAAGTCTAAATCAGGCGATTGTAGGGGAGATATCCTAAGACCATAGTAAAAGCTCATTGGGCTTCCAAAGGGTGGAGTGCAGTTGGGAATAACCCATTGCCTGTTCTTCCATGTGGACCCATTGCTTTGGCTATGTTCACACGGTGTAATTGCAGCGCGTACAGTACGTGACGCAATATGCCGGGTGATTTGGGAGTCGCACTGATCAGCGCGTACTCCCAAAGCACAGGGGGGCTGGCAGCCTGCTGTCCCCATTGACATGCATTACTCGTGGTGTGTAATCGCCACGAGTAATTGACGTCACTTATCTCCCCGCGCGTACAATCCGATCGTATTGTACACGTGGGGGGGGGGGGGGGACAAGGCGTAATCCAAAGTTCTCTATAAGAGCTATGGATTACCGTAATTAAGCACAAATACACGGCGAAATGCGTGCTGAAATTACCAAGTGTGAACATACCCTTTGAGTAATTGCAGGGCCACCAATATCTGGTTTGCTCCAGAATGGAGGCTTTGTAGTACGGCATTAGCAAGGGCATCATAATCCCCGTTTGTCAACTGGAGAAAAGAGAACTTCATCCTCTACTCGGAATTAGACTATGCAAGAAAATGGACGTTGAGTTCAACTAATTATAGGTATATCATACTTAATATTTTAAGAAATGTTGGTGAAAAGTGCTTAAAGAATTGCTGGTGCACATATTAAATGGAATATAAAAAATATATTTTGTATATTTTGGTCTAGTACATGTGATGGATTTAGGAGATTGAAAGAACAGAGGAAGCTCTTTATATAGACCGTAGATGTGGTATCATTTGAACATTTGTTAACAGTGACTATATACTATACCAACTTTATCCGCTACTCCCATTCTCTTATTCTGCCAAATAAAGGACATACAAAGTTTTTGAAGAATGTACAATTGGAGTTGGGTCACAGTGAATTAAATTGGAAGATTTCTAAAATAATAGAGTTTTTGGGAGCATCATCATTTTGACAACATTAATGCATCTCAACAAGGTGACCGGGGCCTTCGAGTTATTGGAAATATCTGTTTGAATACTTTTAAAAAGTGCATTGCAGTTAATGAGATGAAGTTTAGAGGACGAGTAGGTCAGAGAAATTCCAAGATATTGAAGATCACAGTCTGACCACTGGTATGGATAATTTGATTGGATAAATGTGTGGGATTTAGTAGAAACACCTATATTTAAAACTATGGACTTTGAAGCATTTACTTAATAAAAGGAGATAGAACTGAAATCATCTAGAATGAGTGAAAAAGCACTAATAGACTGTTAAGGGGCAGAGAGAACCAGGAAGCTGTCGTCGGCAAATTAACTAATTTTGTGTTATGTTACTTACCCGTATGCCTTTAACATCGTGGGATTTTCTAATACTTTGGACCAATACTTTGGTTCTATACAAATCTTGAAAATAAACGGGGACAAAGGGTATTCTTTCGTATTATTTGTGTATTTTTTTTACCATGCAGTGTTTTTTAAAAATCTTTTCCCTAAAACGAAAAAAAAAATGCTATACCAGCTACCCATCAGAAAGACAGGAAACTGGATTTTCAACCAAACGTTTTGTTACTCATGTAGTGGTAGATATTGTTTTTTGTTGCTTATGGGTGGTACAAAACTATGGATCCTTAAAATGGTGCCTATATGCAACAGCAGTGTGAATCCAGTCATCAGTAATATACTGTATATGGCTGTATTGTACTCTAATAACCACTGTGCACCTATAATATGTTTATTATATTATGTTCTAGGACCGGGTGCTTCTAGTAATTCTTGCCATGACACGTACTGTGGACCTTTCCCGGAATCTGAACCTGAAGTGGCTGCAGTGGCTGACTTTATCAGACAACATAAAGATACTATAAAAGGCTACATAACAATGCATTCTTACTCCCAGATGGTGCTCTTTCCATATTCATATACCAATGAGATATCAAAAGATCATGATGAACTGGTAAAAATTAATGTCTATTTTGTATGTTAAAAGGACCCTGTCAGGTATTTTATGATGTTCCGACCGCAGTCAGAAAGAAACATTGCAAAGCTATGATTTAGGCTAGATTCACATCTAAGTTCTGCTAGGAGCAGATGTAGCATGCAGAGCTATTTTTCTGTTAAATCGACTGACACCATGATGAAAACCTGATGGACCACATTGTAATCAATGTGGTCGTTGGATGCCATTGTTGTCCATCATGTAATGGATCGGGCACCATCTCTGGCCCAGAAGCTTTGAATGAAAGAACATTGTATGTTGAAAGAATTGTATCCTAAGGCCATTTAGGTGACCGCACATATAGAATAAACACATACAATGTTCATAATTTCAATTAGATTTATCTGAATTTATAAAGGCTTTTTGTTAAATTTATTTCGGAGGTGTTATTTTCCGGACGTATTTCCCTCCGGAAAATCGCCTGAATTATCGTTTTTCAAATAAAAAATTAGGATTAAACAATGATTCCAATTTTTTAAATATTCTTTCAATGGTTAAAAGACGAGCGGTATTTTGGATTTATTTGGGCGTAAAACTCCGTAAATACGTCGTAAAAAATTAAGTTTTACTGTTCACTTAATTGGGGAGCGAGTAGTGCAAGAAAATTTTCCCCAAAGTAAAATGTGGATTTGTAATTTACCTTTTTGAAAATTTTAAGGCCCAGCCCCTTCGGGCCACAATTTAAATAAAAACGTGAAAAATTTTCCAGGGCCTTTTGTGCCGGACTATAAATACCCTAAATGCCATAATTAAAGTTTTGAACATATAAAGGAGAAACGAATTTAGTTTTATTATTGAAGACCACTGAACACATAATATTTAGTGCTCTTCTTGTACAATATAGCACATGGTCCAAAACGGTCTCTGAGATATAATCTGTAAGGATGTCGGCCAGGCAAAGGATGGGATTCAGAGGCTATGGCTGTATCTTGCCCAGGCTTTTTTGCTGCTGATACAATATCTTTTTAGTTTGTGTTAACCGAGTTATCCATGGGAAAAAAAATATTGTCTAAATAATACCTCTCCCCATATTAGGCAATACATGTTGATTACATTTTTTGAAGGCTTCCTGCAGTTCTAGCTCAGCTGTTTGATGAACTAAATCTCAATATGTCTGTGTTCTCTACACACAGGAAACAGCTCTCTATAGAAATCAATCAGTCAAAGGGGTGTGGCTTTTTCAGGCCAGTCTTTGAAGCCACACCCCTTTTGTTTTTGCCTCCCAAGGTTTACAACATGAGGGAGGAAAGTAAAGGATTTTGGGACAAGTTCACACGACGGATTTGGCTGCGGGTTTCGACGTGGTTTCCGCGGCCAAAACCTCGTCCAAATCGCGCCCAGTTTTAGAAAACATGGTTTCCTATGGGAAACCGATTACTGTTCACAGCCGCGGTTTGGGCCGCGGCTCTGGGGCCGCGGCCTTGCCGCGCGTGTTTGAGAACTCTCCTGTCACTTCTAGACAGGGAGTCCTCAGCGCGGCAGCCGCGCGGTCTTGCCTCGGGTGTCGCCGCGGTTGGTGCGCGGCTGTGCCGCGGTTTTCCCCCTGCCTATTAATTTGCATGGGGGCAAACCCTCGCCGCAAGCCGTGCCCCAAACCATGCCCCACCCGCGCCGCCACCCCGCTCAGCGCCCGCTTCGCAAACCAGCGTCGGGAAACGCGAGTTTGCGGCGAGGCTAGGACGAGGTTTTGGCCGCGGCCAAAGCCGCTGTGTGAACGAGGCCTTGCAAGGAAAAGGGAAACAGCTTTCAAACATGAAATGCTGCTACTCTGCTGCAGACCTATGTACAGCACAGAAAAAGCACACATTACACAGAAAATATTACAGTGAGATTAATTAAGACTCAGGCAAGCAATTTAAGGATTAATTTATTTTTGTTCCCTTGAACAACACCTTTAACCAACATGCAGACAGTACAAATAGTACTTCTCTCTGGGATGGCCCCCAGACTATAAGTGCTCTGCTCAATAGCCTGCTTATAGCACTCTTTAAAGTCATTATTTGATTATAGTTTTCGTTTTTCAGATTGCTGGCGATTTACTTGATGTAGGTAATTCAGGAGATATACATACAGAATACCCACAAAATCAAATAAAGCCATCTACAAAGTTTCACAAATACATTTTAAAGCTGTTATTTAAATTGAACAGATTCATGTTTGTGATCCAAAGTTTTTATAAACCTTTTTAACATGTTTTGAGGCATGCTTTATGAAAAGAATTGCTTCCAGTTAGTTTGCCTTGTAAACTCATAACTAAATGTATTTTCATTAAGTTCTATTACTAATATTGATTTTTCATGTGTAGATGCGACTAGCAAATAAAGTTGCAGATGGAATCAGATCAAAAAACAGAAGCAGATATGTATCGGGTGCCGGAGCAGACACTATTTGTAAGTGATTCCACTTCCACATAAACCATTTGCCAGCTGCCTTTGAGTTGCATTGTATATTATGTCCCATTCACGTAGCATTTTTGGACCCTGCTGGTGGTATCCATTGGGATAATGTAAAAATTTATCCTAATGGATATTGTGGCTGGGCCAACATAGGGTAAACATAGTCCCAATTGCACCATGTTTGCCCTACTTAGTGAATTTATAAGATTCTTGCATGGCCACAAATATGTGGTAGACCATGTTTTTGGCAAAATGAGAGTAGATAACCAGCGTCCTAAAGTTCACCCTGTAAGCGGGCATACACAGTGGGGACCAAGCAGTCTGTACGGAAGTTAAAACATATTTATCTTTAATTCAAATTTTTTTTTAAAAAAATTACAAATAGTAGTTGAGGTACAAGTTCTGCTCCACATGGGCGCAACCACCAACGGGTATGCACTAGGACTTCCAAGAACCGACCGACGGTTTCAATGTGAAATCTTAGTCCTCAGACCAGGACTAAGATTTCACATCGAAACGCGTCGGTCGGTTCTTGGAGTCTAGTGCATACCCTGTTGGGTGGTTGCGTCCATGTGGAGCATGAACTTGTACCTCAACTACTACTTGTAAGTTTTTTTAAAAAAAAAATTTGAATTAAAGATAAATATGTTTTAACTTCCGTACAGACTGCTTGGTCCCCGCTGTGTATGCCCGCTTACAGGGTGAACTTTAGGACGCTGGTTACTTACTCTCATTTTGCCATTATTGTAGCCGTAGGAGTATCCGGCTTACCGTGCGTCCGTCTCATCTATTGCTACAAGAGAGGAAACAGGCAATTACAAGCTGGACTGCTTATATTAAGACCATGTTTTTGTGTCTGAAGAAAAAAACATATATATGTTCAATCACTAAATAGGGCAAACATAGTCCTGCTAGTACTATGTTTGCCCTACTGAGGTCTATGGCCTCATTGTGGTATACGTGTGTATTTTTATGGTATTCTACTAGATACCAAAAATGCGGGCCAAAAACGCTATGTGAATGGGGTCTAACTTATAAAATGTGATTTCTGCATGCTATGTCTATGATGACAGAATTCATAGGACACCTTGCAAGCATTTTGGTATTTATGATGATGATCTTTACTAATATTGCTAGGATGAATAAACTGCATCATACAACTTAGTGACAGAACACTCCTTGGCCCCACACTAAAACATGTATAAGTAGTCCTATAGCCAGTAATGGTTTACATCATTATTTCCTTTAAAGCACCTTAGGATGAAATTAAATGATGTTTAATCTGTTGTTACATTTTGCAGATCTGGCTCCTGGAGGATCTGATGACTGGGTCTATGATCTGGGTATCAAGTATTCTTTTACTTTCGAACTCCGGGATAAAGGGACCTATGGATTTTTGCTACCTCCAAATTTAATAAAACCAACATGCAGTGAAGCTCTGACTGGAATCAAAATTATATCAGCACATATCGTGAAAAATATTTAGTTCTATTGATAAAGAAAAATCACAAACAAATTCTCAGTGCATTGTATCAAGCAATCCATACAATGCAACAAGGTATAAACCAATGCATTTTATAACTGTAAATGTTACTATCTGAATAAATGTCAGACAGTAATAAAAAAAGTGTAAATATTGTACGAGAGGTGAAGCTAATTCATTTAGTGTTGTATGTGATAAAAATTAAAAATGAAATTTTTCTAATTCTGTGTCAGGATAGGTTCTCACAAATCCTATTAATTTCTGTGGAAATGAAACTGGTGCCAAAATGTGGATTTTTTTAAAGCATATATTGTTCTTAAAGGGCTTTTGCCACAAAGCAAAATCCCATTTTGAGGCCGGCTCACATGTTGCTACGAAAGGGTTATACACCCCATGTATATAGCCCCCTGTAGGTTATTAGCCCCTGTATATAGCCCCCTGTAGATTATAGGCCCCCTATATGTAGCCCCTGGAGGTTATACCCCCCCTGTAGGTTATAGGCCCCAGGTATATAGTACCCTGTAGATTATAGCCCCCGGTAGGTTATAGGCCCCCGGTTGGTTATAGGCCCCAGGTAGATAGCTCCCTGTATATAGACCCTGAAGGTTATAGGTCCCAAGGTATATAGGCCCCTGTAGGTTATAGCCCCCTCTAACTTTGGGGACCTCGATCCGGGAGTCTGTTTCTGGCATGAGGACATCACGCCACCTACGCTGGGACGTTGCTCCCGGGATTTCCGAGGCTAGGAAATACAGCAGCGCAAGAGGCGATAACATCGCCTCCTGCACCACTTAAAGATGTAGCGGGTAGGGGCCTGCACACCAATGGGAAGGTAAGGTGACTGCCCGGGAGGTCGTTCTGTGCTTGTGGGGCCCACGGGCAACCGCCTACCCTTCTCAATGGAAAACATGGCCCTGTGTGTTATATCGGTGGGGAAAGTGAATCTAGAATTGCCCAGATCCTTCACATCAGAGCTGTCCCTGAGCAGAGCAGCCTCTAGTTTCACTTGTGATAGATGTGACAGAGTATAGAGACACCGTGGAGAACGTTCTGCTGCCTGCAAAATCCTCCAGCATGACTGGATTGGCAGTGTTAGTAATGCTGTGGAGAGACATTTCTTTGGAGGGCCGTACATGCCCTGCATGTGCTAGCCAGAGGTCCCCTGACTGCCATTAGGTACCGGGATGAGATCCTCAGACCCATTGTGATACCTTATGCATGTACAGTGGGCCCTGGGTTACTTCTGATGCAGGACAATGCTAGGCCTCATGTGGCTGAAGTGCCAGGAGTTCCTGCACGATGAAGGCTTTGATGTTATGGACAAGCACATTTGCGACATCATGTCTCTTTCCATCCACCAACGCCACGTTGCACCACAGACTGTCAAGGAGTTGACTGATGCTTTAATCCAGGTCTGGGAGGAGATCTCTTAGGAGAATATCCGCCTCCTCATCAAAGTATGCCCAGGTGTTGCATGGAGGTCATCCCGGCACGTGGAGGCCACACACATTACTGAGCCTACTTTCCTTGTCTTGAGGCATTTCAACTGAAGTTGGATCAGTCTGAAATTTGATTTTCCACTTTGATTTTGCTGATGGCTTAGTATAACGCAGTAGTAAAACAGACTATCGGGGCTGCCCGTGACGTCACTATGCCCTGCAGTGCCCTGTGGGCATGGCTGGGCATAGTTATTGACTAAACCTCCCAACTATCCTGAGTTTGGCAGGACAGTTCTATTTTGGAAACAATGTCCCGCCATCCCAGGACGGCTGGCAGGAGTCCCGATTATCGTGAGGTATGTCCCGGTCGGGGATACAGGGCATATGCCCTGAATTCCTGGGACTGTGTTGTTCAATCTGCTGCTTTGGCTGTCTCTGTAGACACGCCCCACAATGTGTGCATGTGATGATTCATTCTGTGTGAGCTGGGGGGAAGGGAGAGGTTCTCAGCTGTCCAAGACTAAGACTATGTGCACTCAGCAAAAGACAAAATACCATCCAAAATATGATGGCATTTCAGTATTTGCTGTGTAGATATAGCGTAAGGAATTATTGGAAGTGAAAAGCTAAGTGTAACTTGATAGTGTATATCTAAATTTCTCACTATCTATACACTATGTAACTATAATGGGCATTTGCTGATTTACGTGGGACTACACATCTGTGTCACAAAAGGGCTTTACATGGGATTGCACAATACAGCTGTGTTCTCTCTCGATTTGTGATTTACGTGGGACTGCGCATCAAAGTCACAAGGGCTTTACATGGGACTGCACAATACAGCTGTGTTCTCTGTCTGTGATTTACGTGGGACTGCTCATGTATCTCTCTCTGCAACCTGTGCATTGCGTTGCATCCACATACCAACCTTGCGCGCTGCTGTCTGCGAACTGGGCGGTACATGACGCTCAGCCGACAGCCAGTACGACATTAGCTGGGTGTAACCCTGACCTGGGCTTCAGCACGGTTGCTAAGCACACATAAAGCAGCCCTTTCTCATAAACCATTGCACTTTGCTAATGGTAACCAATGCTTACAATTTGACATGCTTACAATTTGGCTCCCCTCATTTTAAACTATGATCTTTGTAGTGAGACAACCCCTTTAAAAGGACTATGTTGTAGAAACCTAGGTGTATGCATAAAATTGTGTATTTTTCTATGCTTTATACATATATGGTAAACACACAGTCCAGAATTCTGATGTGAATGGTCCTTAACCTATTCCCAACATTGGATGTACCCATACGTCCTAGTGGGAGCTCGCACGATCGTAACATGGGACCAGTTGTACATTATACTTGGCCTTGTGCAGTGTCGCCCATGACCGGAGCTCACGCCGATCGCAGGCAGTGAACCCCTTAGCTGCTGCGATTAATCACGGTCACTGAAGCTAAGGGAAAGACAGAGGGAGAAAGCTTCCTCTGTCTCCAGTGGCAATGTACTGCAATTTATTGTAACATTGAGCTAAAGATCACGGATACAAGTCCTTTATAGGGACAAGTAAATAAAATGTGAAAGAGTAAAAAGAAAAGCGTAGAAACACAAAAATATTAAATAAAAACATGTACACCACTCTCCCTTTTACCCCTTACAAATGCAAATCACCCCAAAAAGGATAAAAACTAAAATTACGCATATTTGGTATCACTGTGTGCGTAATGACCTTTACTATAAATTTGTTGCGTTTTTTAACCCGCATGATGAACGCTGTACAAAAAAAAAAAAAATTGTGATCTTCATTCATACCGCAGAGTATAAAATGGAATAAAAAGCGTTCAAAAAGTTATATAAATACTTAAGTGGTACCGTAAAAAAAGCCCTTACACAGCTCTGTATACGGAAAAATAATAAAAGTTACTTTTTTTTTTTAATCGCGTAAGCGCGAAAAAAGAACTTTATAGGTTGGTTAATTAATTAATCGTTTAGACCCACAGAGCAAAGCTAGCATGTCACATATACTGCATGGTGAACGCTGTTAAAAATAAAAAAAAAACACTACTAGGACTGCAGTATTTTCTTCACCCTGCCTCCCAAAAAAAAGGATTTAAAAGTGATCAAAAAGCCTTTTCCCCCCAAAAACCTCAACTCATCCCTCAAAAAACAAGCCCATACACAGCTCTGCATACAGGAAAATAAAAAAGTTATGGCTCTCAGACTATGAACAAAAAACCCCCCATATATATACAAATTGGGAATCACTATAATGGTATCGACCTATTGAGTAAAGCTTGGATGTCATTTATACCGCATGATGAAGAAAAATTAAAAAACACTACCAGGATTGCTGTATTTTGTTCATCCTGCCTCCCAAAAAACCTTTAATAAAAAGCGTCACATGAACTCTAAAATGGTACCAATAAAAATGTCATCTCACAAAAAACCAAGCCCTTAATTAGCTTCATATACAGAAAAATAAAAAACACTATGGCTATCAGACTAGGACAACATAAAAATGCTATTTTTTATAAACGCATTCTATGAAGTAAAAAAACTATATAACTATACAAAAACCTATGTAACACTTGTGCACCCAAAATGCACAATATACTCCTAGGAGATCCATGAGGGGTGTTGAATCAAAGATTGGGTGACATCTGGAAGGTTTAACCAGTTCTGGTACTTTGGGGCTTTGCAAATGCGACATGGCCCCACCAAAATCTTCCTTCCAGAAGCCAAATAGCGCTCCCTCCCTTGTATGCCCTGCCCAGCGCCCAAGCAGCAGTTTACACCCATATAAAGGGTATTGCCAAACTTGTAAGAAATTGTGTTACAAATTTTGGGGTGCTTTTTTTCCCCAAGATCCCTTGTAAAAAACATTTCAGCTAAAATTGCAGATTGTTGGAAAAAATAAATTTTTCATTTTCACAGCCTAACGCTAAAAAAAAATTTGTGAAACACCTGTGGGGTCGATATACTCACTACACCCCTGAATGTATTCCTTAACCCTTTTAACCACCCTGACGTAAGGGTACGTCATGGTGGTGGTAAGGAGATGTGTAACAGGATCACAGCGCGACCCTGTTACACAGCCGGCAAGTGTTAGCGGCTAATTGCAGTTAACACCCAGTGCTTGCGGGATGGGGTCGGCGCCGCCCGCCTGCGCTGTTTAACCCTTTAGACGCCGCGGCAAAGATGGCCGGGGCGTCTAAATGAATGAAAGACTGTGCTGCGCACCATTCTTCAGTCCGATCGGGACATCAACGACAAGATCGCTGAGTCCTGCTGGGCTAACATGCAAAAAATAAAAACAATAAAAAAGTTACACATATTTGGTATCGCGGCATCCGAAAAGTCCGATCTATAAAAATATAACATCATTTATCCCGTACGCTGAACACCGTAGAAGAAAAAAATCCAAACGCCAAAATTGCGTTTTTTTGTTCATTTCATGTCCTATAAAAATTGGAATAAAAGTGATCAAAAAAGTTGCATGCATTCCAAACTGCTAGCATTAAAAAGTGCACTTCAGCCCGCAAAAAATCCTTCCTCACTGACATGCGTAGGTGTTAGTACAAAAAAGTTACTGGTCGCACAAAATGGCGCCGGGGCACAAGTTTCAAATATAAAAAATGTTTGGAATTTTTTTACGCCACCAAAGCATAACGGAAACCATACATGTTTGGTATTGCCAGACGCGTATCAACCTTTAGAATACAGATAACACATCATTTTTACGGAAGATTGAACGCCGCTAAAACAAAACTCCCGCGAACATGGCGCAAGTAAGTTTTTTTTCACATTTTGCCCCACTTAGAATTTTTTTGCTGTTCCCTAGTATATTCTATATTAATATGAATAACACCACTGGAAAGTAAATCTTGTCCCGCAAAAAAAAAGCCCTTAAAGGTCTATGTAGGTGGAAAAATAAAAATGTTATGGCTTTTGGAAGGCAAGGAGGAAAAAAAATGAAGAGTAAAATAATTTTTTTTGTTTGTGTTAAAGGGTTAAGGGTGTCATTTCCAATATAGGTTCATTTTAGCTGTGTTTAAGTTTTTGAATTTTGAAATTTCACCTCCATTTCTGTGAAACACCTAATGGCTTAGAAAAAAATTCCTAAATGCGGTTTTTGAATACTATACAGGGGTGTAGTTTCTTAGACTGAGTAATTTATGGGGCATCTAACATACAGGCACCACAAAGTCATGTCATAAGTGGACTGGTCCATAAAAAAAAAAAAAAAAAAAAAAAATCAATGTTGCAAATTTACTTGAAAATGTGAAAAATTACTACAAAATTTGCAAGCCCCCTAATGTCGTAAAAAAAAAAAAGACATTAAAAGAATGATGCCAAACTACAGTAGACATTTGGTAGATGTTAGATAGAAACTATTTTGTGTGGAATAACTGCAGGAATTTTTGAACATGCAGACATTTTTGAACTTTAAAAATGTCAAATTTTCCACATTTTTCACAAATCAACAAGAAATGTATGAACCAAAATTTCTTACTAACTTAAAGCACAATGTCAGGGAGCTCAAAACGGTCTGCGGCGCCAACGGATTAAATCCTGATTTAGCATCAAATCTTACAATGTTCAACATTCTAGATGCAATCTTCAGGGCACAGCATGAAAAGTTTTGCTCCTCGGTTCTGTGTGTCTATGAAGGAGATGGGAAGCTGCAAGTGAAAGCGTATTTAGTGGCGTTTCGATGCCGTGTATTAATGTGGAAATCTTCAGTACATGCAGATGGATTTATTAAAAACTCTATATGGAACAAGGAGTGTGCTGTGTACCTTCTAATCTGTAGCAAGCTCATGATGGTGAGGACATACTCAGGACTTTAAGGCCTCGTTCACACGGCTTATTTTGGGACTGACTGGAGCCATACTGCGCGCCGTATTTGCGCTGCAGTACGGCTCCAATCCGTCCCAGTAACTATGGTAATCCACAGTCCCTCCGCCACAGGGGGAGAAAGTGACATGCACATTATTTACGGCGTGTACGCGCCGTGAATAATGCAATGTCTATGGGGCCGGCGAGCAGCTCCCCCGCCGCGCCCCTTATTCAAGCCGTAACTGCGGGCGAAACCGTCCCGCAATTACGGCTTGAATAAGCCGTGTGAACACTGCCTAACTCGTCAATGTATAGTGGTAAAATCCACTGAGAAATGTCAGCACAGCCAGCATCTTATATAGTTGTACGGTCTGGGTGGCAGGTTCATCCACTTTTTATGTATACTACCCCATATATAATGGCTGGACCATTGTAAACCAAGCACTTCTCACCCTTTGTTTCACCCATACACTCTAATACATTGTAAGCTCTTGCGAGCAGGGCCCTCACACCTCCTGTCTCAATTCTAAGTAGCTTTTTTTAAAATGTAATGTCTGATTTGTCTGTGCTTATACCCTCTATACTGTAAAGTGCTGCGGAATATGTTGGTACTATATAAAGATTATTATTATATGGCTCTCATGGCAAGATCTGTGGCACATTTCTTCACACCCTACTGTAATCTCCTTTGAGGCATCTCAGCCATTGAGATTTTGTCTAGTTATGGTCAATATATGAATTGACCCGACGACAGAGGAAGAAGTGTCCAGGCTTCTCCTGTCTGCTCGCCTGTAGTGCTAATAGATTTATTGACCATCCGGAATCCATATTGTCAGTATCTCTTTAAGAATAATGGATCTTAAGCTGTAATTTTCCTAGCACTTGGTAAATGTTTGTGAGAAATAGTATATTGACACAGAGGGTTGTTATCAGGACCTCGTTGTTGTGGGAGAGTTGTACTGAGTACGCCACATAGCTCTGTGCTGATGTAAACAATTACTACCCGGCGATGTTTAGAGGGAAATCATGGGAACCCAGGTGTACAGCATCAAGTCATGGATTTTTCCAGTGCCAGGTTAACCTCTTAAGAACTGGCCATTCGAAGGAGGGAGGCCTTATACTGGAAAAGTACTGATCTGTCAGCTTGCGTAACACTTGGTTACGCAGGCATTTGTTTCAAGTAAGATATAAGCTGGGAAAGTTTGCTGCGAAGTTAGAAGTAGCTGGACCTGTGGGCTATAGAGGGACGCCTCGCTGCCACAGTGTGGATACCCCAGGTAGATCTCTCTATCTCGCTGGCCCCTTCTCCTAGCTGATGATACTGATAGATGAAGCTGATAAGATGCCTGGTGGAGCTTGGACCTGTATATGGGGGCACCCGTGCACGGTGTTGTCTCAGGAATATCTCTCTATCTTCGCTGGTCCGTGTTACCAGTTGATGCCAATAGATGAAGCTTATAAGATGCCTGATGAAGCTTTGACCCATATATAGATGTGATGTGAGTATTTGTAATCCATATTATGCGTGCTTTGCCTTTGTAACCAATATTAAGCGTGCCTTGCCTTTATAATCTATGTTATGCAAAAGTATATACAATATCACACTATCTTCTTGTAGTTTTATGTAATCATTGAGTTACTCATATAATAAAGTAAATAAAGCATTGGATGTTGCCTTCTTTAAAGCCGTATCGGACCCACACAAATAGTTGGCAAAACATCGCCCCACCACCTGCTCTACTGACCCCATTCCCTACCACCTCGTCCAGTCTATTTCCCCAGCTGTCTTCTCTCACTTTACTGCAATCTGTAACCTCTCTCTCTCCACTGGGATCTTTCCATCTTCCTTTAAACACGCCATCATAACCCCTTTACTAAAAAAGTCGACTCTGGATCCGTCCTGCACTGCTAATTACCATCCAGTCTCTAACCTTCCCTTTATCTCTAAACTCCTGGAACGCTTGATCTACTCTCGCCTAATCCGCTATCTCTCTACCAACTCTCTTCTCGATCCTCTACAATCAGGTTTCCGCACCCTACACTCCACAGAAACTGCTCTTACTAAAGTCTCTAATGATCTCCTCACTGCTAAATCTCAGGGCAACTACTCATTGTCGCTTCTTCTGGATCTCTCTGCAGCGTTTGACACATTGGATCACCACCTTCTCCTCAGCATGCTCAGTGCCATCGGCATCCAGGACACCGCTCTCTTGATTCTCATCCTACCTCTCTGATCGCTCCTTCAGCGTCTCATTTTCTAGTTCTATCTCCTTTCCTCTTGATGTTGGCGTTCCTCAGGGATCAGTTCTTGGTCTTCTCTTTTCTATCTACACAGCCCCCATTGGACAAACCATCAGCAGATTTGGCTTCCAGTACCATCTCTATGCTGATGACACCCAATTATCCTCTTCCAGATACATCACTCCTGCCCTGCTACAAAACACCAGTGACTGTCTGTCCACTGTCTCTGACATCATGTCCTCTCTCCATCTGAAACTAAACCTTACTAAAACGGAACTTCTAGTCATCCCACCATCTACTAACCAACGCCACCACTGCTATTTCTGTCTCAGTGTGTGGTACCAGGTGCAGGTGACAGGAGCGGGCATGGGATTGGATATATGGGGTGAAGGACAGATTAGAGTTTAGTATAACCCCCAGACAGCGGGCCTGCTGTCTGGGGGTTATACTAAACTCTAATCTGTCCTTCACCCCATATATCCAATCCCATGCCCGCTCCTGTCACCTGCACCTCAAGAACATCTCCAGAACCAGTCCTTTTCTCACTGTGGAAACCACCCAGACTCTTACTGTTGCTCTTATTCTTTCTCGTCTTGATTACTGTAACACCTTACTTACCGGTCTCCCTCTCTGTAAACTCTCCCCTCTCCAATCTGTCCTGAATCTAGCAGCCAGGTTCATCTTTCTTTCCAGCCGCTATGCTGATGCCTCTACCCTGTGTCAGTTACTGAACTGGTTGACTATTCAGTACAGAATACAACACAAACTCATCACTCTCACACATAAGGCTCTCCACAGTGCTGCATCCTCCTACATCTCCTCCCTCATCTCTGTCTACAACCCTACCTGCTCTCTCCGCTCTGCTGATGATCTGAAATTACACGCCTCTCTCATCCGAATCTCCCATGCCTGTCTCCAAGATTTCACACGTGCTGCACCAGTTCTCTGGAATATGCTACCACAGGCGATCAGGCACACTCAAAACCTTCATAGTTTTAAGAGGGCCCTGAGAACACATCTTCTCAGTCTGGCCTACCAAGATCCCTAATTGCTAACCCCGACCTGCTATCACACACCTCTGTCACTCCCACCTCTTGGCAACTCTCAGGCTCTTATCTGTATATAGATTTACTGTCTGGGTGTCAGGTTCACCCAAGTTTTATGTAATGCAGCTCATTGTTATGAATATTGGCTGGATCATTGTAAACTCAGCTCTTCTTAACCCTTCATGTAACCCATACACCCTAATAGATTGTAAGCTCTTTTGAGCAGGGTCCTCACACCTCGTGTCTCATCTGTAAGTACTTTTTAATGTGTAATGTCTGTATGTATACTCTCTAAATTGTAAAGTGCTGCGGAATATGTTGCCGCTATATTATATTATTATTATATGTGCACACAGACAAGTCATGTATGAACTCTACTCATTTGCACTTTCACTCTTAAACTAATGCTAGGTCAGAATTTTAGACACAAACATTCATTTTTATACAACTTTATATTTTGGTGCAACATTGCATGAAGCTGATTGTGAAGAATATGAAGTACAGGGCTGTATTATCACAAGGTGTCATTTGTATCTTTTAAAAATAATTGTTGGGTTATATTTTTTTTTATTATATACTCTAGGTTTTATTTTTGCTTGTAAAATGTGTTCTGGTAGCAAAAGGGTTAAAGTACCAGCATCATAAAATATCTATAGAAAGAGCATTGAGTATTACAGCTGCTTGGACACTAAGCTGGCGGACAGGGAGGAGAGCGCGGTCAGGCAACAGATTTTTTTTGGGGTCAGTTGTGCGCAGACAACGGGTTGCCAACACTGGGTACAGAAAAGCCGCTGATTAACAAGGCTCCCTTCTTGTTGCATCAGTTTATGGGATTACATAAGTAAGGGGTGCACAACAGGTCGCTTGTGGCCTGCCAAAGAAACTTCTAGCGGGGCACAGACCTGAAAGCATAAAAAGGCCATGTTCACACGACTTACTCTGGGACGGATTTCAGCCCGTAATTTGCGCCGTACTGCACGAATTACGGGTGAAATACGTCCCAGTCATTACGGTAATCCACAGTTCCCATAGAGAACTAAGGATTCCATCTCCTCTCCCTGCTCGCACAATACGGCGATCGGGGAGAAAGTGACATGTCAATTATTCACGTCGGTACACGCGCCATGAATAATGAATGTCTATGGGGCCGGCGGGCTGACGGCCCCCCGCCCCGCCCCGAGCACATAGCGTAATCGCGGTTGAAATCCGTCCTGCAATTATGCCGTGTGAACATAGCCAAATAGTTGGAGCTTGTACAACTCTTCCCTTCACCTCTGGGTACTGTCCAGGCAGTCTGAGGGTGGTCTTGTGTCGTTTGTGGTGTTTTCTGGGCAGTTTTGTGGCAGAGAGTTAACCACGGCATAAAGAAGTGGGGCCTATGTTAATTTTAGCCCCAACCTCCTACCAAGCTGTGCAGGTCTGGTATAGGTTGTGCAGAGAATGTCGGCTGGTTTAACCTTACATTGGCTTCAAATTATTGCCATCATTGCCTTACGATAAAGGTGCTATGAAATACAGCAGGTCTTACACAAGACTAGTAAGTCGGCCCTGGTTGTTGCTTTAGTGGGCCACACCATTCTGGCTGTGGTGTATTTAGCACTATAGAACTTTGGCTTGAGGTGAATTCTGTATCAGTGCATGAAAAATTATTTCTTTTATCAATCATTTTCTGCTTCTGCGATGTCAGAAGTGCAGGAGAGTTGGAATAGAGGAACAATCGATTGGTCTTTGGTTGGTTCTCCTTCTAGCTGCATATATAGTCCATCTGCAGAGGCGTCATGGAACGGCTCCATAGTCCGGCTCTCAGTCCCCCATCCCACCAGTGGGGGCAGATTTCCTAGGTTGCACTGTAGTCCAATACTCCGATGAGGTTTCCGTTTACAGCACTGAATCAGCTTATTCTTTGTTCCCCAGAAAGGGTCTGTGTTCATGTTCTTGTGAACCTGTCCAGGGAAATATTCGGTGCACGTTCCAACAGTTTTTTGGGATAAATTAATTGCCTTTTTCTTTCCATCGGACAGTGACCTGGTGCTCAGAAAAAATCCTGAGGTGAATGGGAAAGCGTAGTTTTCATCTCTAACAGATGTTGGCTGGAGAACGCCTACGTCTGCATCTGAGGCCTTAGGTAATGACATCGTTCTAGCTTTCCTTTTTTTGGGTGCTACAGGTTTATTTTTTGACACTTTCACCACAGGTGTATGGACAGGAAATATAGTCGGAACGGCTCCCTTTTTTACATAAGTTATAAGTCCACATTGCTCATAGGAGTCAGCAGTAAAATGCTGAGAACATATTCGATATACTCCAGTTTTGGTCCCCTCCAGAACACGTTGCGAAAACTCATCTATGTTTCCGAAATCTTGCTTGGTTTGTAAAAGCCAGGTCTTTATTGTGTTCAGGTCTCTTGGAAAACTATGTAATGTTATATTGGGATCCTTTTTGTACCAGGAGTAGGTGCAGCCATGGACAATGCATGATGGCATATTGACTAATGCTAACAGACAACAGTGCCTATGAAAGATAACAGGACACGACATCAACTTTGGTCCATCGCCCAAAATGTGAATGAAAATCTCTCTCTCTTTAAATATATAAATAAATATATATATATATATATACACACACACACATACATACATACCACACACACACACACACACACACACACAGTGGGGTAATTAAGTATTTGATATACTGGGAATATTGTAAGTTTTCCCACCTACAATGTAGATTTTACTGAATTTTTTTTAGATGGTCTCTCACAGTTAGGGGTTGTTCACATGGCATTTTTGGATCTGATTTTGGATCCATGTTGGATCTGAAAATCACATCCAAAACTGTAGCGTCGATTGGATCCAACAGGTATCCAATACGTAGCTGCGTGTTTGGATGAGTGTTGGATGCAGCAGGATCGCACCCTATAGTTTATTATAGGGCTCCTGCTCCGTCTTTCGGACCAAGAATTGACAGAATTGATCCGAAAGATGGATCTGACAGACGCAATGTAACACGTATCGGCGATCGCTCGTGTGAACGCCAATACGTGTTTTATATTGCGAGCAGTGAAAACACTCTGCTCATTGTTAGATGCGTGTTTGGGTCCGTCTAGAAGGATCTAAACACGCATCTAAAAGCGTATGTTCACACGGACCCAACACGCCGTGTGAACATACCCTTAATGTTTACCTTATAAAGAGAATGATGGTGCCGCACACTTGTGTCGATGGCGGGTGCTCAGTGGAAAGCCAGTTGGCAGTAGTCCGGGGGAAACGGGAATGCATTTTTTTTTTTACATAGATGCATAGATTTTTCTATGTTCTTAATGTGTACCTGCGATAAAATTTACAGACCTCTCCATTCTTTGTAAGTGGGAAAACCTGCAAAATCACCAGTGTATCAAATACTTATTTTCTCTACTGTATACACCCACCCATACACACACATATATAATTTTAAAGACTAAAGCCTACCTTGATTTAATGGTTGGGTTCAGGTAGAAGAATATACCCGGCTATGGATTCTGGGGAAGTGCAATCTGATAAATAATGAGGATAATGATATTTTTAGAAGATGTGAAAATCTAATCTGTAATATATTACTATGCATCTTACAAATTATAAGTATATGAATTTTTGCCATTTTACCTGCCTTAGCTATGATAAAATGAAGGGGTTTGACATGGTTACATGGGTGGTAGTGTATGATGACACAATGACAGAAAACACGAGTGCCTCAAAGAACCCAGTTTTATGTGAGACAATCAATACTTTTTTCCTTTTACCTTTGTACACGATTGCAATCTGCAAAAATAAGTGGGAGAAGGTGGTACCACCATTAATTAACGCCATTCCTGCCCTGCTAAAGTTGGCTCCAAAATCTTCCAGACAACTTCTTATTACCTTCCAGTACTGAATCAAAAAAAAGAAATATTCAGAGGATGCTTAGATTTTCAAATCTACAATATGCTCTAATGCAACTTTTATTTATCTCCAAACAATCACGTGAAATCTGCAATAAAACCCCATACCAAAACCAGCAAAATACTAGCAGATTTTACAGTGAATTTTTAGGTCCGTTTCAGCGTGTTTTTATTGGATGTGTGAATGTACCCTAAAATTTTAGCGCTGAATCAGTCTGGAACCCATGCATAAAATCCGTGCCTGTAAGCACAGATTGTGGATGTGGATTTGTCGCTGATTTTCAGCCTTCTATATACTATAATGTGAGATGAGGAATCAGTGTGGAACTCGCCTCAAGAACTGATATGCCAATTCTTTCAGCGCTGAAAACAAATCAGCACCAAGGAACAACCGTGCAGATTTTACATTAGTAACAATGGAAGGTGGATCGCTGTCAGATTGGACGTTGGTTGTGAAGCAGATTTTGCGCTGAAACAGTGCCAGAATCAGCGTCCAAGTCAACCGTCTAAGTGTCCTCTTATGGCTCCATGAGCCTTCTCACTAGAGATGTGGGCTCTGTGACAGAAATAGTGAAACATGACAAACCATGAATGTGGAGTGGACATCTGATTTTGTGTCATGAATTCTCAGGTTTGAGATACTCAAGTGACCAAAATACATGAAGGGACACTGAACCTGAACTAAAATCCAGATTCTCAGTTATAAATCAGGACTGCAAACATACTACTCAATTTCTTACAGGTTAAAGGGTTATTCTCACCACATTGATTAGCTTTAACCCCTTACAGACATGTGATGTATGGACATGTCATTATGGCGGTAAGGAGCTATGCAGTAGGCTTACACATTGAGCCACATGTATGAAAACTTGCTAAGTCTAAAAGTCTCTTTGTTGCCCATAGCAACCAAAGTGTCCCTTTCATTTTATATAGTGCTTTGGAAAAAATGAGAGGGGCGCTCTGATTGGTCGCTATGGGCAACAAAGTTTTTAGACCTAGACAGTTTTCATACATGTGGCCCATAGAGTCTGCTGCATAAGTGGCAGGTGCTGGCTGATTATTAGGCTAGGTTCACACGGTGTATTTGCAGGGCGTAATTACCCCACGCAATTACGCCGTGTGGCCGGGGGCGGGTGGCCGGCACCTCGCCGGTCCATAGACTATCATTACTAGCGGCACGTATACGCCGCTGGTAATTCACATGTGAATTATCTCCCCCCGCGGCGTATTCGCCGAGCAGGGAGAGGAGACGTAATCCATAGTTCTCTATGAGAAATGTGGATTACCGTAGTTACTAGGGCGTATTCAGCCTGTAATTTGGGCACTCCGGCTCATAATTACAGAATTAAATACGTCCAGGTTTAAGCCGTGTGAATATGGCCTAACAGTTGACACCACTGTTAAGTGCAGTGATTGAAGCCTCATTCCTCCCTCTGAGAAAGTAACAGAAACTCCATCTTGATACAACCTTCTACATGCAGAATGGTGTATAAGCGATCGAGCCCCCTAGTGGTCAAGTACCTTAGTCGGCATGTTTGAATAAGTAAAAAAACAAATAAAAGATTATGTATACCCGTATATACTTCGAGTATAAGCCGACCCGGAGTATAAGCCGAGGCACCCTACTTTTGCCACAAAAACCGGGAAAACTTTTGACTGAGTATAAGCCTAGGGTGGAAAAGGCAGCGGCTACTGGTGAATTTTAAAAATAAAAAATGATACCAATAAATTAATAGGCAGTTTAATGTCCCCCATAGGCAGGTTATAGGCAGTTTAATGTCCCCCATAGGCAGGTTATAGGCATGTAAAGGCAGTTTAATGTCCCCCCAGAGGCAGGTTATAGGCCGGTAAAGGCAGTTTAATGTCCCCCCATAGGCAGGTTATAGGCATGTAAAGGCAGTTTAATGTCCCCCCATAGGCAGGTTATAGGCATGTAAAGGCAGTTTAATGTCCCCCATAGGCAGGTTATAGGCTGGTATAAGCAGCTATATGTCTCCATAGGCAGGCTATAGGCAGATATAGGTCCTCATAGGCAGGCTATAGGCAGGTATTGGTCCCCCTAGGCAGGTATAGGTAGGGTTTTAAAACGAAAAAAAAAAAAACACTTACCTCCATCCCCCGCTGCTCTGTCTCCTGGGCGCTCTCCTCGGCACAGGCGGGTGATGTCATCAGGCCGCGCACGCAGCGTGATGACACACACTGCCTGTGCCGGAAACTCCAGACATTCGCGAGTCTGCAGCCGCCTGGAGTCCACTACGGAGCACGGAGCGCTCGCTCTCTGCTGCGCAGTGGTATCTCTTCACCTGTGTGCGCTCCGGAGGAGTCGCATACAAGTGAAGAGATCGCTGACAGCGTCTGGGCCACTGCAGTGCTCGGACGCTGTCGGCTGTACTCGGCCTTCAGTTATATGCGCTCCCTGAGGAGCCGCATATAACTGAAGCGTCCCTGAGCGCCGACAGTGACTCGAGTATAAGCCGAGGGGGGATTTTTCAGCACATTTTTTGTGCTGAAAAACTCAGCTTATACTCGAGTATAAACGGGATTTTAAAATTATAAAACAATAAAATATACATATTTTTAAAAGCTACACATAATTGGCATTGTGACATCTGTAAAAGTCTGATTAAATTATCCCGTATACTGAACACCAAAAAAGAAAAAAAAAAAATCCAAAACGCCAAAATAATTATTTTTTGATCATTTCACATCCCATTTACAGAAAAGTGGCAAATTACTGAAAAACACAACCGCAATGCCATACTTACAGCACAATGGCTGGACTATAGACTGAACCCAGCAGGAGGCAACACAAGCCCCTGTGCTACTAGGGTAAGGTAAAAAGGTGCTGATAACTAATGAGCAGTAGCTCACACACCCCTCCAATAGGGGAACAACTGAATGATAAAAAACTGCATATTGGATAAGTACCAGTTCACACCAGTATGCGAGCAAGCCACAGTATAATACAAAGGGAGACTGCACAATTGCAAAAATACCGACAAGACAACCACTCACACGCGTTCTATGTATGAGGGGGGTGGTTGCTGGCATTATAATTGCATATAGATAAGGCAATACAAAGGGCGCCATTTGTACAGATATGTGTGGTGCACCATGCTGGCTTACAACCTATAACCTATGACGCCTCTACTATTCCCTTGGGAGGGCTGCCCAGGACTTTTTGGGTGTCCAACACAAAATACTAATTTCATATCCCCAAGAAATTAGAATAAAAAGTTGCATCTATCTCAAAACGGTACTAATAAAAATTAAACTTCAGCCCGCAAAAATGAGCTCTCACTCAGTTCCAAAGGTGGAAAAATATATATATTATTAATATATTCTAGGTTACGGTCAGTGGCTGCTTTAAAAAGTAACTCTTGTCCCACAAAAAAAAAAAAATAAGTAAATAAATAAAAAGCTCTCATGTGTCTATGTAGATGGAAAAATACAAAAAAAAATAAGTCTCTTGGAAGGCCACAAAATTATGACCATGCAGCGGGAAGTGGTTAAACATGTAGGCAGAGTTAAAGACTATTACCAAATACATTGCTGTTTTGATTTTGCTTCCTTTCAGAGTTAGAACAGTTCTTATCTCCAGCTTGTTTGGAGAAAGTTTTCTAGGTTACCAACCACCTCTCTTTGCAGACCTGTCTTGCTGTGTCTTATCATTAGCACAGAAGCTTATTTATCTTTCTTACTGACAAACTTTAACCCTTTAGAACATTGTAGCCTTCGGCCATACTGTTAAAATCCTTCAATATCAAAGGTCCCTTCAACAGGCTCAGCTGGGAATAGCAGAGCTGAAGTGGCCGTCTCTGCTGTAGAACTGCCCACAGCAGTGTGAGCCTGAAGCTGGCTGTGAAGAGCAGGCTCTGTGAAAACAGCCCTTTCAGATTTAATTTGCCACAACTGACCCTATAAAGGTCTTGTCTGCATAGGACAATCCACACTCCCCTGCCATGTTAGGATACTGATCTCCAATCAGTGGTTCTCCAGATGTTGCCTGCTGGGAGTTGAACTTCTGCAACTCCAGGTGGGAGATCACTGGTAAAATGAGGCACTTCTGTTTTGGGAACTCCTCTTACTAGCCACCCCATTAATTGCTATAGGTACAGGGTCAAATTGATGGGGATCTCTCATTTCCTGCATAGAAACACATGAAAAATGCTACAGAAACAGTTTCTCTTAAATATACACAGTTGAGTCAAATTATTATGACCACCAACTAATATCCAGCTGTAGCCATGCTGACCAGGGCTGTGAAGTCGGAGCCTATTTTGCAGGAGTCGGAGTCGTCATAAAATGGACCGACTCCGACTCCCAAAATATATAATTATTTCGTCCAGTTAGTTCGATGCAATGAGCAAGAGGAATTGGGTCCGGCCAGTGCTACTGCTCCCATATCTTCAGCCTCATCACATGAGGAGTGTAATTGAGGACATGGAGCAGGCAAAGCGCTGCTTCAGGGGAAAAGATTCTGCTCCCATAGGAAACAGATTTCAGCAAAAATTTTCACCTGCTTTCAAAGAAGTAGAAGAGTTCAACCATTCATCAAAACTGACTGTGGCTGAGGCAATTCCTTTATACCCTGACATAGTTAGAGATGTTGCCCCTGTGGTCACCACTTTGCACCACCCCAAGTTAGTGTAGAGAGGCCGTTCTCTAGCCTGGAAATAATGAGATCAGATGTAAGGTCATGTAGGCAGGATCTGATGGAGGCAATACTATGTCTCAGAGCAAATTCAGAGACTCCACAAATGTTCCTGCAGTGTTTTGCATATTTACAATTTTTTTGTGTTCTAAAGTCATGTCCAATAAATATATTTTACACTGACAAGTAAAAGGGTAACAATGTTTTGAACTTGTGAGACTTTAAGGCTCCATATCTCACCATCCACTACAGCTTTGTACATGAGGCTGTTTTGCTCCTAAAAATCAAAGTGTTAATTTTTATTATTTTGTTAGTATTTGGGAAATCCACCTTTGGTTTTCAGCACTGCCTGAATCCTTCTGGGCTCTGAATCAGATTCAAGCACATCTTAACCAAAATCCGATCCCAGGTCTATTCTACACATTCCCAATGTTGGTGCAGACTGGACTTGGATACAAATACAGCTTTTTCTTCAACTCTACCCACGAGTGTTCAAAAGATCAAAACATTGTTACCCTTTTGCTTGTCAGTGTCTGTTCTACCTAAATAGTTTGATTATTGTATCATAAGGTAATAAACAGCCCGATGTTACCATTTTACTACAGTAAGGTTATCATTTAAACATGCGCCGTGTATGAGGGAGTCGGAGGTTTGGGAAATTGAGGAGTCGGGGCTTTGGCTTGCCGACGCCACAGCCCTGATGCTGACTGCACTGCATCCCACAGCTGCTGAAGGATCCATAGAGGGAACGTAATCAAGGTGGTCCCACAGATGTTAAATTGGTTTTAAGTCTGGGGAATTAGGAGGCCAGAGTAGCACATGTAAGTCTTGGCCGTGCGCTTACAACCAATGTTGTATATTTTTATCTATGCGACATGCCACATTGTCTTGCTGTTAGATCCCATCTGCCTCAGCAAAGACAATCAGCGTCTATGTGACCTGCAAGGATGGAGTCATACAGATACATTCCAAAGACAATAACATTTTGTTTTCTTCCAGCAGTGGTTGCAGGGTGTTTGTTCTCTGCTGTTTCTCACCTGACACAACAACGCCCATCTGTTTGATGAAGAAGAAAACGTGACTCATTTGAGAGGGCAAACAATTCCAATTATGCTGTGAAAAGTGGAGCTTTTTTCTGCCAACACAACTTCCTTAGCAGAGATAGTGACCATCAATCCGCTTCAGAGCCCCACATGCAGTAAGGTTTGTTGAACCGTTAGCCCCTGGTTCATTTCTGTAGAGTGTCAGTCCACCCTTAGGCTAAGTTCACACGGCTGATTGCAGGGCGTACAATTACACGAGGTGTTCGGCGTGTACTCCCACGATGCGGGGGGGGGAGGCACAGACTGTCATTACTCGCGGCGCAGAAGCGCTGTCAATAAATGGCGTCACTTATCTCCCCGCGCGTCGTATTGTACACCCAGGGAGAAGCGCCGTAATCCATAGTTCTCGATGAGAACTGTGGAGTACCGTAATGACTGCGGCGCATTTTGTGCGTATTTGAGCGCAGTACGCCGCAAAATACGTTGCCCCTATTTAAGTCGTGAGAACATAGCCTTAGGCACTTTGTAGCAGACATTCACTTGGTTCCCATATTGTTTATTCACAATGCTGCCATCCGGCCACTCATAATACACTTTCACCACAGCTCAGCCCTGAGCCCCGAATCATCCTTTTGTGTAGTGCTTGTAAATCCCCCCTTTTACCCACAACCGTAATGAGGGATTTGTGTGCAGACAGCCTATCACACACCGCATGTACCCACCAAGCCAGCTCACCACACGTGACTTCCTTCCTGAGCTACAGGCTAACTAACGTTAAAAGTGGTCATAATAATGTGACTGTGTAGGAAGGAGTCATAAATACTGCGACCTAAGCAGGCTCCAGGCTGTCCCCATACAAGGCACCACACAGTAATGGAGTCTGGAACACGAGAGGGTCTGACCACTCAGGTGACGTGGAGGGCAGGGCAGCGCAGCGCTAGGTGCGGTACACTGTGTCATAACCAGCAGTTCAGTCCTCACCGAGCGCAGCTTCCTAAATGTTTGTACCTTCCCGGCAAGCTCCGCGGCGGTCGGGGGGCCGGCGCAGTCGCCCCGCTGGGTCCATTGGCGAGCCGTGTTTCCCAGCAGGCTTTGCGGCGCGCTCCGTGCTCGGCCTGTGTTCTGCTTCCCCTCTCGCCTGCTAATTAGGTGCCGGAGCTGCGTCACGATCGCTCCCGGAGGCCGGGACCGGCGGCGGCAGCAGTGGAGGCCGCAGTGGTGGAAGAAGAAGAAAAAGAGGAGGAGGGGGAAGGAGGAGCTGCCTGCTGGGAAGGCGGCCAGAGACGGCGGGCGGCTTCGCGGTGCTCGGGCGCTCGGTCGGTCCGCGGCACTGGGAGACGCCGCTGAGCTCCCAGTAGCGGCCGCCAGACACAGAGCGGTCACGGCACGGGACTCTGGTGCCGGCGGCTTAGGCCGCCGCAATCAAAGAAAAATCGGTGAGAAGAAGTCAAGTGCTGGTTATACGGAGACTGCGCCTCATAGGCCGGAGGGGTGCTGGGAGTTGTAGTTCTCTCACGCTGGTGTGTGTGTGGTGCGGTGACAGTTATTACCTCACCGTGGAACTACAATTCCCGGCATGCTGTGCATGTGAGGCGCACTGCCGTGAGAGAATGCTGCAGTCGGTGGAAACTCTAACTGGGGCTTGTGGTTCTTTAACTTTGGTGAATGTGGTGTAGGGTCGGCGTTATTACTGCACTGTGGAACTACAAGTCCCAGGACTGTTCTTATGCTGAGTACTGAATGAGAAAGTGCAACAGTTAGTGGAGGTGCTGGGAATTGTAGTTCTCTGGTTTGACTATTGGTGTCAATATGGTGCTATGGTGTCAGTCAGTTATTACTTTGCAGTGGAACTACAATTCCCAGCATGCACTTCCTTTCATGAGCATAACTGATGTGAGTGCAGCAGTCAGTGGAGGTGCTGGGGGGTCTCTTGTAGATTCTCTGACTAAATGCTGATTCTTATGAGTACCGGGTCGTGGTATGTGTCAGTATATTATATGCTTCGCTTGCGTGGAACTACAATTCCCAGAATTCTCTTCCTTTCATGAGTATTACTGACGTGAGTGCAACAGTTAGTGGAGGTGCTGGGGCTTGTAGTTCTCTGACTATGGTGTATATGGTCTGGTGTCAGTTATTACTTTGCAGTGGAACTACAATTCCCAGCATGCACTTCCTTTCATGAGCATAACTGATGTGAGTGCAGCAGTCAGTGGAAAGAGCCTGGCTGTATTATATAGTGTAGTGTGACTGACGACATTGTGTGCTGGGATTTATCGTTCCCTGACATCGGTGTGTATGGTGTCAGAGTTATTGCCTCACGGTGGGAATACAACTCCCAGCATGCTGTTTATATCCTGACGTGAGATAGTTGGAGTGACTGGTTCTCGTACTTTGGTGTACATGGTGTGTTGTCAGTTATTCCCATACTGTGGAACTGCAAGTCCCAGCATGCTGCTCATGTTCTGAGTACTACAGATGTGAGAGTGCAGCAGCCATTGAAAGTGATGTGACTGCATTATGTGCTGGGATTTTTAGGGTATGTCCACACGGCTGATTTAGATGTTGAATTTTCAGCGTCCAAATCTGCATCAAAACCTCATCTGAAAAGCGCCTCAAAAGTGCTGACTATTTTTTTCCAACACTGCTTTCTTTCTGACACACCCATAGGCCATGTTCACACAGCTTATTTTGACGTGGTTGTTGATGAGGTTTTCTGAGCTTTTCCTCGCCCAAAACCTCGCCCAAAAAGTCCCTGTTCAGTTAATTGATTCCTATGTAAAACCTCGTTGTAGTTCACACAAGGTTTTTACGCGCTTCTTTGGAGGCAATGAAAAAGAAGTGTCATGTCAATTCTTGAAGCATGTTTTTGGCACGGTTTTTGTCCTGGCTATTAATTTGTATGGGTAAAAACCTCGCCCAACACCTCTACGAGAAACGCCTCTAAAACCTCTTCTGAAGAATTGTGTTTTGGGAGTGGAAACGCTCCGAAAACCTCGTCCAAAACCACCTCCAAATAAGCTGTGTGAACATACCCTTAGGCCCTGTTCACACGACGGATTTGGCCAAAAGCGCGGCCAAATCGCGCCTAGTTTATTAACATGGTTTCCTATTGGAAACCGTGTTAATATTAACACGCAGCGGGTGTCGCCGTGGGTGGTGCGCGGCTGGCCCTCGGCTCGCAGCGCGGTCTGCCCCCTGCCTATTAATTTGCATGGGGCAAACTCTCTCCGCAATCCGCACCCCAAGCCACGCCCCACCCGTGCCGAGACCACGGCCAGCGCCCGCGCCGCAAACCCGTGTTGGGAGACGCGAGGGTAGGGTGAGGTTTGGCCGCGGAAGCCGTGGCTGAACCCGTGGCCAAATCCACCGTGTGAACAGGGCCTTAGTGTGATAGCCAGGGCAAACACAGGGGTGAAGTCTTGGATGAGGTTTTGAAGCTCTCCATTGATGCCTATGGGGATTTTCAGTGTTGAAACTGCTTCAAGAATTGACATGAGCATATAACAACACGAGACCCGGATACTGATTGGGAGAGTCTCAACCCAGATATATACCCAGAATAACACCTAAAGAGACAAAAACCATATAACGTTTACTTTCCAAAGCATCTAAAATATAACTTTTTTTTATTCAGAAGATATAAATATACAAAAACAGATGCTTGCCCTTCCCCTATATCTGAAGTAGAGGAAAGGGATGAATAAATTCGAACATTACCTAAATAGGCAGGGATACTGCCCCAATAAGGGCGACCCCGCACAGGAACCTAGCCCTTTAGAGGCGTTGCAATTTCCCTACAGTTACTGGCAAAAATGACACTTTGTGAGAGAGTGCGACAGTGTGGAAACTGACTGGTTTCATTATGCACAGTTTCATTGGCAACATGTGATAGACAATAGCCAGAACAAGACGGCTTGTATTAAGATTCTTATATGACACCTACATGTTCTGCAGCGCTGTACACAGATTCTCATCCCCCACGTCAGGCGCTTTTCCGTTTGGGGCTCACATTGTAATCTGTCACCTACTAGGGCCAGTCTCATAGACCAGTAACCTGCCTGTATGTTCTTGGAGTGTGATAGGAGAATATGCAGATGTTGCCAGTCAGCAGTCCTAACCATTGGGCCCCCGGGTAGTGATTTGGATGGGATGATGTGGCTTTCTTGTGTTGTCATTGTGCAGCCATCATGTTATACTTGCATCTATTACATAGTTTGGATCAGGAGGTTTTCTTTACTTTTTGGCTTGTATAGTGTAGCATGCTGTGCTGTTATATTCATTTGGAAGGGAAAGTTCTCATGGCTGATTTTTCAGCGTCCAAACCAGCTTCAAATACTCGTCTGAAAACCGCCTCATGTCACGATTTTCAGACGACAATTTGATGAGGTTTTTGAGACACGCGTTTTAGGCGTATTTTTGGACATGGTTTTCATTCTGACATTCAAATATTGTGCGAGGGCATTTTTTGGGTGTGGATCCACATCCAAAAACGCATCAAAACTGCACCACACTTGTAGAAGAGGTATTAAAGCTCTACATTGATTCCTATGGGTATTTTCCTTATTGAATACTGTAGACATGACGCTTCTTTTTCAGTGGCCAAAACAGCATCTAAAAGAAGCGAGGAAAACGTGTATAAAAACTGTGTCATGTGAACACCAACGTGGTTTGCCATAGGGATCAATTAAAATGATCTAGGGGTGTTGTGCAGGCTTTTTGGACACTGTTTTTGGGCATGGAAAATGCGCTGAAAGTAGTGTCCAAATCAGCCGTGTGAACATAGCTTAAAGGGGTTTTGCCACAAAGTAAAATTGACGTGGGAAACTTACAAACTAAATAATAAACGTTTTCCTGATTCTTCATTATTAATAATTCTGCATCGTTTTCGTTTTAGCTGCTCTTTTAGTGATCCATTGTTTACAGCTCATCTCCAGGGGACACGACCAGGGCTGAGAGCTCCTCAATCCTGGTCGCACCTGCTCAGACATCACCTCTCCTCTCGGGCAGCTACTGAGTGTTCAACCCCAGGTGCTATCACTGTACTCCTGTCCTCTGTGCTCCTTAGTAATTAGTCATGAAGTCCAAATAAATTTAAAAAAAAAAGGTTATTCAGGTTTGGTTCCTGCAGGGATTTGAACCTAGGACCCTTGTGCTGTGAGGCAAAAACTTTACCTCTCAGCTACTCGCAATGCTTTACATAAACAGACCTTTCTTTGAATAGAGAGAGGAAAGGCCTGGTGATGTTATCCTGCTGGGTCACATGATATGCAATTCAAACAAATACACACATGCCCCCTTCTGAGCACGCACAGCTGGATACAGGAGGTATGAAATGAGATTGTGGCAAAACCCCTTTAAAGGAGTAGAATATAAACAAATAATGCCGAGACATGAAGGCTGCAGGGCTAAGAGGGAGGGTGTAAGCAGAGAGTGCGGAATAAGGGAGCGTCTCAAAACTTTACTCAAATAATAACTTTACAACAGTGGATTCTCTATACAGCAAGACACAGACTCATACACTGCTCTTTCTACCCAGCCCCTTGAAACTCATTCATTTTGCCTGTCATCAGATAAGAAGTGTCTCATGCAACCCCGGCAGCTCCTCTGGTCGTGTCTAATGCAAGCTTTCAGGTAACTAAGGGGGACTGAGAAATACTGTAGCTTTCAGAGTCGTCACTTTTTGTAATCGCATATATTTAGAAAAGTGATTAAATACCTATTTTGGAGGATCCCACTTCAACATTACATCGTGACAAAAACCCTTTAAGGGGGAATCTGTGCCGCTGGGAGCCAGGATACCTTACTACAACAGGTTATGTCCAGCTACAAGAGTATAGTGCAATACATCTCAATGGGGTTTTTAGAATGCTATTCACATGTAGCAGATATTAGGCAGAATCTCCAACAGGTTATTTTTCCATCATGTCAGAATTTATTATTAGGGTAGCTTCACGTGGCTGATTCAGAGCAGATTTTAGACATGGATTTTCTATTGTTGATGTGGATTTGATGCTGATTTTAGAGGCAGATTTCGGCCTCCATACACTAGATTCGACACGTTGTACACTGATGCTGGTTTTCCATTGGAAACAAAGTGAAGCAGATTGCAGTCAGATCTGGGATCTGTTTCTGATGCAGATTCAGTGCTGAGACAGTGTCCAAAACAGACTGAAATCTGCCTCACGTTACTTACAATGAGAAAACAGTGTCGCATTGCACACAACGTTTTGCCCCTTCTTGAGACCAGTTCAACGCTGAATCCTCACATAATATGTGGAGGCTGAAATCTGCCTCGAAGTTCAGCATCAAAACCATGTCTGAAATTGCGAATACATGTCCAGAACCTGCGCTGATTCAGTCACGTGTACCTACCCTTCTAGTTGGAACCCTGCAGCGATCCTAGTCTAGTAAAAAAGACATAAAATAGGCCTTATTAAGCAGCGTCCTTTTATTTTGAAGTCGCTGATTATATTCAGACCAGAGACACTTTCTTTGTTTTACTATTAGACAGTTATCTTAAATTTTGTGTTTGACTTATTTTTTTTTTGTCTTAAACATGTATTTTGTAATTGTCTCAAATATGGAACAACTCGGTCAAATTCTTATTAAACGGGAATTAACCTGATGCCGACTGCCTATTGACTCTAAACATCCGGGTGGTCGACATCTATCTCTACATGGACATTTCACGCCTGAAAACAGCGACAAAAAAAAAACCCAATAAAAAAGCGAGTGTAAAATACTGGTTGGGGTCTAAATAGAATCCAACCAGTATTGTCCTCTGCCGTCTAGACAGAGCCTTAGGCTAGGTCTACACGGCATTGGACAAAAAATTCACTGAAACCGTTCATAAAACTGAGTTTTTTGTCTAGTGCATTTAAAAAAAAAAAACGTCCTTTTTCAGCGCGTTTATGGGTTGGGCGTGTTTTTTGGCTCTTTTTTTTTTTTTCAGAAATGCACAGCATTATATTGCTATGGATTTCTGCAAAAAACACGGCAAAAAACTTGTGGCACTTTACATAGACTCCAATAGTAAATTTTCTGCCCTGCTCTGTCGTTTTTTGCAACGTTTAACAACGAGCAGAAAAAAAATGTTCTGTGGAGACTACAGGACATTTTTACTATTATTAGTGGCCAGAGAAGAGGATTTCTCGAAACTGGACTACCCCTTTAACACAGTGATAATGTTCTATTACAAAGGGATCTGGATAAGTTGGAGGCCTGGGCAGAGAAATGGCAGATGAGGTTTAACACTGATAAATGCAAGGTTATGCATGGGGAGGAAAAGTCCATTACATGATTACATGTTAAATGGAAAAAGGCTGGGTAAAAGTGACTTGGAGAAGGATTTGGGAATCCTGGTGGACAGTAAACTTAACTGTAGCAGCCAGTGTCGGGCAGCAGCTGCCAAGGCAAACCGGATCATGGGTTGTATTAAAAGGGGCATAGATGCACATGACGGGAACATTATTCTCCCATTATACAAGTCACTGGTTAGACCACACATGGAATATTGTGTACAGTTTTGGGCACCAGTGCACAGGAAAGACATTGTAGAGCTTGAACAGGTACAAAGGCGACCAACAAAAATAATAAAAGGACTGGTTGGACTACAGTACCCAGAGAGATTACCAAGATTAGGGTTATTTATTTTAGAGAAAAGACGGCTTCGTGGGGACACAATAAATATTTATAGATATATTAGGCCATGTCCCCACGGCACGGGTTTTCGGCCGGTTTTTCAGCCGGTTTGCGGTTTTTCAGACTGCCTGAAAAACTGGCCGAAAATGAGCACAATTGTGCTCTATGGAAAACCCGTGCAGCAGTCCCACTGCACGGGTTTTCCGTCCGGCATTTTTTCCACCCGCTGTCCGGCCGCAAAACATTCTACCTGCACATTATTCCCTTTTTCGGACTGAATCTGCTCATCGCCGAGAAAAGCCGTCCCCCACCCCACCGCGGCCGTCCCGACGGCCGCAAAACAGGACAAATACCGGCCAGCAAACCGGCCAGTATTTGTCCTGTGCAGTGGGGACGCAGCCTTAAAGGTCAATATAGAGATCTCTCCCAAGATCTATTTATACACAGGACTGTATCCAGAACAAGGGGGCGTCCTCTACGCCTTGAGGAAAAAGTTTCTCCATAAACATAGAAAGGGATTCTTTACTGTAAGAGCAGTAAGACTGTGAAACTCTCTGCCAGAGGAACTTGTCCTGGTAAATTCACTAACAGAGTTCAAAAAGGGTCCGGATGAATTTCTGGAGAGTAATAATATAACAAGTTATAGTGTCTGGGATTCTGGAGAAGGGGCGTTGATCCAGGGATTTATTCTGATTGCCAGATTGGAGTCAGGAAGAAATTTTTCCCTAAAATGAGGACGATTGGCTTCTACCTCATGGGGGTTTTTGACTTCCTCTGGATCAACACTGTAGCACAATTGGATGGACGCCTGTTTTTTTTTTTTTTTCTCTTCGCCTTACAAACTATGTATTATGATCAAGGTAAATTTAATTGTGTTTCAATGCATATTTGTATAATGTGCTCAGGGTCTACAGGTCATTCTTGCAAATTCTATGGTATAGTTGATTTACCTGTGTGTGTGAAACGCTGAATAACTTTGTGAATATATGGCGTTACTTATCTTGTACCAGTCCTGTGTCACGTGTTATATTCCTGAGCCCTGTACCACCACAACCTTAACGGCTTAGCCGAAGAAAGATTTCTAGAGATTTCAGCTCTGAAGCATGGAGCACTTTTACGGGGCTGTAGGTGTGTAATACAGGCTGTAACACAAGATCAGTACAAGGTGGGTGATGCCATGTGTTTGCAAAACTACTCAACTTTTTATGTAAGATGGGCTTGGAAGGTGCACATACATTTTAAGATGAAAGCTGCACGGTGCTAAAGAAAAAATGTTTACCTTTTTAATAGGAAAGAAAAAGAACAAGATGTCAAAAATCCGACGGAAGGTTACAGTAGAGAATACCAAGACCATATCGGATAGCACATCACGTAGACCAAGTGTTTTTGAGAGGCTTGGACCTAGCACAGGGAATAGTGCAGAGGTAAGAGCAGACTCCTTTTTTTTTTCCATGCACGCAATGTGAAAAAGGCTTATGGCCAAAGAGCAAGGCTGTGTTAAAGAGAAGCCTCACCTTGCTTTATATTAGGAAAACTTTCCCTTTTTTTTTTTTTTTTTTTTTATAATATTTCCCCCAAAATATCGGGGTGCTTGTAGTATTTTTTGGGGTATAGGGCGTGATGGGGGAAATTCTCGGGGGCGAGTACAGGTTTGTTTCTGGTACCCCTTCATGCACTCAGCTTTTGGCTTTCTCCATCTTTGCCAAAAAAAAATACAACTTTACACATTTTAAAAGGGGGCCGAGAGAAAAGCCTAAAGCAAACTATGGCGGACTCCTGCTGAAGGCACCTGCGGGGAGCGGCTTTTAATAGCGAAATTCATCTTAAGATGGGTTGTCTCCTGGAGATGTCTCTTTTCTTTATGCCCTGTAAAGTTAAATGGGTGCCATAGAGGATCACTTGGAGCCCTACCACTAGAATGGGTGCCATGGTATAGTATGTAACAAGTAATTATTTTTTTTACAGAGAAGATCTCCAGTGACTGACGGCATCCTATTAAGTGGGGAAAATGAGAAAGCCAATTACTTCTGCAGACCAGTGTTAAAATAACGAGGTTATGGAGTCCTTTGAATGTTGTTTGTATAGTGTATTGTATGTATTCTAAGGGGATGTTCACACAGCAATAATGCGGGCCATACTTTGGGGTGTAATTGTGCTGCTATATGCCCGAAGTGCAGCCCGCAATTAGGGTAAAATCATAGCACTCATTGAGTGCTATGATAAGCAACGTGCGCCAGGGAAAATGAAAGTGAACAGGGGCCGGTCCAGAGCACTTTAGAAGTACACGCTGGCCAGCCCATACTTCTAAAACTCCCGGCATATAGTGCGGGGCACAGTACGCCTGCTATACACCTGCAAAAAGCCTTGTGAACCTACCCCCTAAAACATTTTTTTGCAGTTTAATTCAAAATATTTAAGTTTTGTTTCTGATGCCACTTAAAATATAAGGGCTTTTTACACAGCGTTTTTTGGGTCCTTTTTACGGTCCGTTTTTGACAGTTTTAAAAAACGCATCCCGAAAGCGGTCCCAAAACGCAGCAGTTATATTTTGTTGGACCGTTTCAATGCTTTTTCCCCCCTTTCGTTTTACCCCATCCCTTTCCGGATGCGTTTTCAGAACAGAGTGAGTCCTCTCTCTCTCACCCGCCCAGCAGCTGATCGCCCTCACCTCGTTTCCAGCACCCTGACAGCCCGCCCCTCGCTCCGAAAAGGGCTGTTTCAGCCCTCACCTCGCTCCAGCAGTGACACCCCTAAACCTCGCTCCAGCAGCGGATCACCCTCACCTCGCTCCAGCAGCTGATCAGCCCCCCACCTCGCTCCACCCCCAGTTTGATAAAGCCCGCACCTCGCTCCAGAAAGCTGTTCAGCCCCCCACCTTCGCTCCAGCGCTGATCAGCCCTCACCCCTCGCCCCCAGCAGTGATCAGCCCCTAAACCTCGTTTCACAGCTGATCACCCTCCCCCTCCCCTCCAGCACCCCTGATCACCCCCGCACCTCGCTCCAGCAGCTGATCGGGCCCGCCCCTTTGCTCCACAGCTGATCACCCCGCCCTCGTCCGGGAAAGCTGATCACCCCCTCACCTCGCTCCAGCACTGATCAGCCCGCACACTCGCTCCGGGCAGTTTGATCGCCCTCACCTCGCTCCAGCGGGGACCCAGCCCTCACCTCGTCCACAAGCGGGATCACCCCCTCACCCCCGCCCCGCAGCTGATCAGCCCGCCCTGCCCCAGCAGCTGATCACCCCTCACCTCGCTCCACAGCTGATCAGCCCCCCCTCGCTCCACAGTTTATAAACCCTTTAAAACCTCGCTCCAGCAGCTGATCAGCCCCTTACCTCGCTCCAGCAGCTGATCAGCCCCCCACCCGCTCCAGCAGCTGATCACCCTCACCCCGCTCCAGCAGTTTGTTCAGCCCGCACCTCGTTTCCCAAAAGTAAACCAGCCCGCCCCTCGTTTCCAAAAGCTGACCCGGGCCCGCCCCCTCGCCCCAAAGCAGCTGATCACCCTCACCTCGTCCACCCACCCTGATCAGCCCTAAAACCTCGCTCCAGCAGCTGATAGCCCTCCCCCCTCGCCCAGCAGCTGACCCAGCCCGCCCCTCGCTCCAGCAGCTGATCACCCCGCCCTCCCCTCCAGCAGTGATCAGCCCGCACCTCGCCCCCAGCAGCTGATCACCCCCCGAAACCTGCCTCCAGCAGCGACCCAGCCCGCCCCTGCTCCACAGCTGATCAGCCCTCACCCGCCCAGCAGTGATCACCCCTCACCCCCCGTCCAGCAGCTGATCCCCCCCCAAAAACCCTCGCTCCAGCAGCTGATCGGGGCCCTCCCCACCGCTCCAGCAGCTGTCACCCTCACCCCCGTCCGGGCAGCGATCACCCCCCACCTCCTCCAGAAAGCTGATCACCCCTCACCTCGCTCCAGCACTATCACCCTAAACCTCGCTCCAGCACCCTGATCAGCCTCACCTCGCTCCAGCACTGATCAGCCCTAAACCCTGCTCCAGGGCATGATGGGGGCCCTCACCTGGGTCCAGATTGATGGGGGCCCTCCCCTGCTCCCGGGCTGATCAGCCCTCACCCCCCGCTCCCAGCAGCTGACAGCCCCACCCCTTTCGCTCCAGAAGCTGATCACCCTAAACCCTCGCTCCACAGTGATCAGCCCGCTCCACCCCTCAGCCGCGGGAAAATGTTTACCTCCCCCCGCTCCCCTGGGGTCCCCGTCCGGGCCGTCCCCCTGCGTTTTTTCGCATCCGTTTTCCCAGGATGCAAAGCGCAGCTGATACGAAACCCCGGGGGTGTGGAGCGCTTTTGGAAAAGGTTGCCAAAAGCGGACCCCCATTATCTCCTATGGGCTATCACTTGCGTAAAAAACCCCAAAAGAAAATTTACATTTTCAATTCTTTAAAACGGTTTCCCAAAAGCGCCAGTGAAGGGGGAGCTCTCAAAAGCGCTTTGGATCTCCCCCCGGGGAAAAGCGTTTGGGTTTTGCCATTGAACTCAATGTTTTTAAACCACTGACAATTGTTAGAAACCGTTTTTTGGGGTCCCTAAAAAGGATTTACAAAAAAAGTGTTTGAACGCCCTTAAAAAAAAATTGCAAGCTTTTCCCCAATTTTATTTTAAATCTTTAGACAGCCAAACTCAAAATCGAGAAAATTTACATTAGTGAAAAAGGGGTTTTTCCCCCGGCTGTTTTTTCAAAAGCCCGTTCTTCACAGGTAGCTTTAAAGGTCCTACTACCTGTTCAGGGGTTTGAATTTGGGTTTTACTTTCAGTAATTGGTATATCAAATCTGTTTTTACTGAGCCTGTTAAAGCACATTGGTGATAAAGCAGTTTTACTCAAGAAAAGGTTTTACAGAGCTCTAAAGGGTTTAAAATTTTTGTTAGGAAAACAAGCCCCTGAGTTTTTTTGATAGGACACAGCAAAAAAGTGATACACCATCCCCCACTGCTAGGAAAAGGGGGGGTGGTGGGAAACCTTCTATAAAAAAGCAGGGATAAAAACTGCCCCAAAAATTTAAAAAGGAAAGAAAAATCAGAACAGCAATGTATATGGTGGTAATCGTTTTTTACCTTGAACTTGAAATTTGTAGGCATTCAATTTAGTTGGGATATCCCTTAAAGCCTAGAGGAGGGACTGAAAGCTAACTGAAGGAGGGGGCTTTCGATGGAATCAAAAATGTGTGTATAGTAATACGTGGAAGCTGCAGTAGATAAATAAAATACTTCTGCAATTGGTTTTAATTTTTGGGGTGAATTGTATGTTTTATGCAAAAAAAAAAAAAAAAAAACCAAGCCTTCAAAGGGAAAGGTAAATGAAGACTTATGTTTATTTTTTTTTTGTTCCGGAGATGCAGATTTTATCTACTGCTAGTTAACATAAGTTTTTCTACGTTTCCCCCCCCCTTTCCTGCTCTTTCTTTTCTCCATTGCTCCAACGTTGTCAGTCGTCATCGACCATGGTGGGCCCTCTGTGAATCTGAACTGTAGCCAAAGCTTTGTTCACCCCAGTTAAAGGGGGTTTTTTTTTTTTCTTATTAAATAAGCCCCTGATCCATATTCTTTTCCCTTTTAGTCTTTTTTTTTTCCCGATTGTGATTTCTCTTTGGCCGTCTATAAAAATTGTGGGGAAGCATTCTTTCTTTTCACTGCTTTAACAGCAGTCAGAGAGATTACTTTAAGCAGCTTTAATGACATAGGATTCTTAAGACAGATACTGTCCAATAGAAGTCTATAGGGGGGAGTTTTCACTGTGAAGGGAGGGGAGAGGGGGAAGCTGTGACATCCCCTCTTGTGATGGTGGATTCAGTGTTATCTGTACACATTGGATGTCTCCTTTCAGTTTGACCCTGCTTTTACTGATAATGAGCACACTGCTGAAAAGCTCTCTAAAGAGAACAGGAAGTGTCAGACGATTATTAGGCTTAGGGGCCCCAAAGTGAAAACTGCAGGATTTCAGAAATTAAAAAAAATACTGAAAGTGATATGGAAAATTAAAAAAAATAACCAAAAAAGTCTTAAAAAATGTGTTTAACATAAAAATGTGAGTTAAAAAATAAGTCATTTTTTGATGACACTTTCCCTTTAATGACGAGTTTTAAGCCTTAGAGCTCTGTAGCCTTGTACACTGCTATTTACAAACCTCCAGCACTCCTGTTACTCTTAATAGAATCGGCTAGAAATGGCAGAGCTGATAGATTAGTCACTGATGTAGAACCACCCACAGCTTGACCAGGCACTGTATGTCTGAAGCTGCCTCTGGCTCTTTAAATCAGTGTGATGGGAGGACCCCCTTTAAGCTTTGTTCACATGGCCACATGAATGTCTGTTAAAATAATTAGAGTGGTATGATGGGTCTACTTTACTATCACGCTATTATAATTATAATGTTATAGTAATTGTTTTATTACAGTGCACGTCACAAATTATTTCAGCTTACTTTCACAGATTTAAAATTAATTTAATGCTTTTTCTTATTTTAGACTCAGTGCCGTAACTGGATGAAAACTGGTAACTGTGTGTATGGTAATACTTGTAGATATATTCATGGCCCGTCGCCAAGGGGAAAAGGTTATAGCAGTACTTACAGAAGGTAAGTAGAACTAGTGATGTAACCTTTTCATACAGTACGGTCCTGTTGAGGTGTCACTTGGTCTGGTCTCTTACATTTTGAAGATTTCATTTCCTGTGTAATCTGAGTGTGCCATGTTATGGAAGGTTCTTTTAGGTCAGCTGGGCTTTTTGTTAGGTGCAGTACCCTTTGGCATCTCAAACTTGTTTGTATGTCTGCCCTGCATTCTTTCCACTTTTTTTTTAAACTGTTTTTATTCCAATTTTTTCAAAACATAACATACAGAATTTCCAGATTTTAGTCTCATAGCGAGGAACGTAAATGAGTTGGCAATTGTAAGACAGTAAATACATTCCAAATATTATGATAATAAAACAGTTACACTTTTCAGGCTTTTTTTTTTTTTTGCATGGCACACAAACCGGACAAATACCGGTCGGTTAAACCGACCGGTATTTGTCTATTGCTGTGTAAACGGGCCCTTAGGCTACGTTTTTCCATTCTTTATCGGTTCTTTTTCTTCAGCCAAGCTAGAGTTCGACAACTTCACTGAAAACCAAATCCTAAAGACGTTCATAAAACTGAGTTTTTTTGTCCACTGCCTGTCAAAAGCTGCTGAAAAATGTCAGTTTTTTGGTACGTCTCTTTTTTTTCACGCGTCTTTTTTGCAGAAATGCAAAGCATTAGAATTGCTATGGATTTCTGCAAAAAGAGAGTGCCAAAACACGTCCAGTGCTTTACATAAACTCCAGAAGTAAATTTTCTGCCCTGCTCAGTCGTTTTTTGCAACATGTTCCAAAAAAAGAGCATAAAAAAGTGTTCTGTAGAGGCTACAGAACGTTTTTACTATTTCAGTAGTTTTTTTTTTTTTTTCAGTGTTCTTAGGAAAATGAAAGATGTTGAAAAAACTATTTTTGTGTGCATTTGAGACGTTGCCTTAAAAGCACAGGTAGGATTACTTTAAAAGGTGACACAAATGTGTATAGGTAAGATGGAATCTACCATTCACAATAGGAGATAATCCCAGCTCTCCCTCCCTGCAAACTAAGGGGGACATGTATGAACTTCGGCGCGTCGAAGTACATTGATTTACGGGGTTTTTTGGTGAAAACTGCGCATGATGTATGCCGGTGGCCGAACTGCGCTCATAAATGCGGTGTAAACTTCGACGCCTCCGGCTCAGACAGACCACATTGAAATAGGTCCGCCTGTCGGAACTGTAATGTGCCTCACTTTGCCGACCCGCATTCGTACATGCGTCAAAGTTTTCGAATGTGGTGCGTCCTGCCCCAGAATGCCCACAGAACACCCTTTCATGTTAGGCGCATTACAAAGTGGCAAAGCTTTCGCAGAATGCGCCTAAACACTAGGTAGGTGCGTCGACACGGAGCCGGCAAGTGAGGGTATTATACGCCAGAAAAGAATTGAAAAGCCCGATATACATGTCCCCCCTAACTTTTTTTCCAGGCCAGAGCATGCCTAGAAAACTCTCCTTTAAAATTAATAGGGCTCTCCTGTTCACAGGGTCCCGGTCCTGTACTGCTGTAAAAATCTTTAAATGCTATTAAAAGCAAGCATAATGGCTGCTCCAATAATCATATGCTGAAAACAAATAAAAATTCTACAGTCAGAAAATAAAAACAGATAAGACAAAAAAATACCCATTATCTGGTTTTAATTGGTAAAAAAAATAGTGATACATTTCATTCAAAAAAAGCCAATCGGCCCAAGACTTTTCAGTGACCCAGAAAGTATATCACGATGAGCGTGAAAAAACAAATATACAGGCAGTCCTTGGGTTACGAACAGAATATGGATTGCAGGTTTGTTCTTAAGTCTGAACAGGTATATTTGTTAACTGCCACTCAAGCACAAAAGTTTTTTTTTTTCACAGTTTGTATAGGAGGGAAAGTTTTTTTAAATTTTTTTTGCTGTCTGTGTCCCTTTTAAAATTTCACCTCATTTCAACCCATGTGCGCTGTGGCATCTGGAACTGTCATTCCCCAGCTACGATCTGCTGTGGAACATGGAACTACAAGTGACCATCCAACCACCCTATAAGTCCCGATTGTACTTGGGACAGATTGTAAAGTGAGACTGCCTGTATAGTAAAAAAAATTTTTTATGTATAAAAAGGAGATCTTTTCGCGGAGTCGGAGTTCACAACGAAATGGACACACAATCTGCAAGGATTTAGAATGTTAACTAATGTTAGCTAATGTGATCTTGGATTTTAAATATATTCTTGCATCTGGAGTATGTCTAATGTTTTCTACCTTTTATAAGTTCCTTAATGCAACATTTCTCATCTCAGGTCACCAGAAAGACCCACTATAGATTTGCGCGATAGAATGAAAAATAAGCGTCAGGAGGTAGAGACAGAACCACAGAAACGCACAGCTGAAGAGCAAACGTCTCCTACCAGGGTATGAAAAGATGGGACTTTTGGTTTATTTTAGACAGTGATATGTACATAAGTGCGATAGTCTAGACAACAATATTTGGTTTTGCACATCCAAAAAAACACCTGTATTTGAGGTCCCCTTGTTGATGGATGGTGGGGTTAAAGGGTTATTCCCACCTCACTAGTTCGTCTGTTTTCTTTTAGTTTAAAGAGAACCTGTCACATAGTTTAGCCCCCCTTGCTGAGGACAGCACAAGCTAGTGACAGACCAGGCCTTTTCCAGCGCTGTGTCCCTTATTCTGTAAGATGCTGGAGTTTTCGTGTATTTAATGCTCAAATTTTGCAGTTTCAGTCCAGAAGCGTCCTTCAAAGATCATTTTTTTCAAACCCCGCCACACCTGAATAAGCCCCACCAACCTCAACTGATAAACCTATTACTTTGAATAGGTAGAAACATGAATAACTCAGTGGGGCCGGGCTAGCCTTTGGTGGGATTAAGCATTAAATGCTCTAAACTGCAGCAAATGTTACAGAATAAGGGACACAGCGCTGGAAACAGCAGGTCGGTCACGAGCTTGTGCTGCCCTCATAAGGGGCATAACCTATGTGACAAGTTACCTTTAAGTGTCGCACTTCCTCAAATCCAGGCGTTGCTTCTCCTCCCAGCTGGGCTTTTCTTAACGGACGGGGGGATGACATTATCACTCCCCCCCCCCCCCTCACTGTTTGTGCTCGCTCCTGAGACAGTGTTGATTATTTAAGATCAAGTGTGAATCCTGACTCCCCACAACTCCCCCATCCCTGTCTGCTTCTCCCTTCGTAGTTTTCAGTAGAGCATTGTGAGCCCTGAACTCCCCCATACCTGTCTGCTGTATCTCAGCGATGATAGGGAGCGAGGAGGGAATGCGCCTGCTCTGTAAAGGCTACTGCGTATGCCCGGAATCTGTTTAGTACAGATAACAGAGCCAAGGAAGACAGGGGCGGTCGGCATCACAGAGCAACGCAGGAATGTGCGCTCACTTGAATACGACCGGGGGCCGGCCGGAATGCAAATTAGAAGAGTCGGCACCCAATAGAGTGAAAGGAGGCGGAATCCGACCCGTGACCGGGGCAAGTTTGTTTTTACCAAAACCCGAGAATAAGGGAGACAGCGAAAACTCAACAGCTTTGCAAATAACATCCAATTGCAAAGTTGTTTGTTTTCACTGTCCCCTTATTCTGAAGACCATTCAATGAAATGATAAAACCTCTTTAAAGGGATCTTGCCACGATGTAATGTTGATGTAGGATTCTCCAAAATGGGTATTTAATCACTTTTCTAAATATATGTGATTACAAAAAGTGAAGCCTCTGAGAGTTACAGCTTTCTTTAAATTAATTAAAAAAAAAAAAATTAAACAAAAAAAAGAAAGAAAATTTATTAAAAGAAAACACAAATAAAAATAAAAAAAAAAAAAATTAAAAAAAAAAAACAAAAAAATTTAATACGACAAAAAAAGCAAAAAAAAAAAAAACTAGAAAAAAAAATAAAAATTTTTTTTTTTTAAAAAAATAAAAAAAAAAAAAATAAAAAAAGAAAATATACATAATAAGAAAAAAAAAACAGAAATTAAAGACAAAAAAAATTAAACAAAAAAAAAACAAAAAAAAAAAAAAATTTTAACAAAATTAGAAATAAAAAAAATAAATAAAATTCTTTGATTAAAAATAAAACAAAAATAAAAAAAATCAAAATTAAATAAAAAAAAAAAAAAAAAAAAAAAAAGAAAAAAAAAATAAAAAACAAACAATAAAAAAAAAAAAAACAATAAAAATAATAAAACAAAATAAACAATTAACTAAAAAATTAAGAAAAAAAATTTAAAACTTGGCCACCTCTTAGTTTACTTTAAAAGTTTGTCATTAGAACACTACCTAGCACGTGAGAGGAGCTGACTGCCCTCTTGCTTTGTCTGCACTTCTTATCTGATGACAGGAATCTTGAACGAGCTGGCAGGGACTGTGGAGAAAGAATCTTGTCCATTTGTATAGAGAATCTTCTAGATGTAATGTGATTATTATTATAAACATTGCACAACGCCTCCTTCTTCATAGGCTGTGACTCCACTCTCTCCCCTGTGAAGCAGCATGTTTGTTTATTGCTCTTCTGAGCAGATTAAGAGGTAAGAAACTCACTTCTTGGCAAAACCCCATTAAGCAGTTTTAATCAAAAATGTGAACTGAAACATTTTTTCATGTATCCTAAGTAGCAGAAATGCTTTTTCAAAAATTCCTATTTGCCTTTTGATTTTTTTTTAGTTAGTGTGCTGCTGGTATTGGAATGTGTACATAAGTGCGATAGGACAGAAAAGTCTAGAAAATTAAAGGGGTTTCCCAATACACACACACTTGGCTTATCAGTAGAATAGGCCATCATTGTGTGATAGGTGTGGGTTTCACCTCTGGGTCCTGCATTTATCTTGTGAATAGATTCTGGAACCTCTTCATTTTGAATTGAGAAGTAATTGGAACACTCCCATTGATTTCAGCGGAGTACAGCCGAGCGGTGCTATCAGTGTGCGTGGTGGGAATACCCTTTCAAATATGATCTTATCGGTATAAGTCTACAGGAATAACAAGTAAAACATGTCCCTGTTTTGTGCAGTGATGGTTCTTGTGAAAGTGTTGGTGTTGGGCGCTTGATTTTCTAAATGCATTGGGTGCAGTGACTGTATTTCTAGTTCTTCTTAGAAGTTCATGAACCTGTAGTTGCATAAAGACTGCCCTTATTAATGTGTTACATTAGGACCGTCTTCCAAAACCAGAAAAGAGACTAGGCCTGTCCATGCATTACATGGTTTGACGCTCATTAGAATAATCATTATGTAATGCTGCTTTCCCCCTATAGAACTCTGATAGCAACGCCTCGCTTTTAAAGGGAACCTGTCACATAGGTTATGCCCCCCTTGTTGAGGGCAGCACAAGCTAGTGTCAGACCTGCTGTTCCCAGCACTGTGTCCCATATTCTGTAAGATGTCTGCAGTTTTAGAGCATTTACCACTTATACATCAACAGATTTTACCCCGCCACCAAAGGCTATCCCCGCCCACTTACCAGTTTTATTCACTATGTTTTCACTAATCAAAGTAATAGGGTTTTCATTTTGAGGTGGCGGGCTACCTCCGGATTGGGCCGGTTTGAAAAAACATCGCGAACTCTTTGATGGACTTTTCGAATGACTCTTCTGGCTGAAAACTGCAGATTTGAGCATTAAATACACAAAAACTACAGCATCTTACAGAATAAGGGACACAGCGCTGGAAACAGCAGCTCTGATACTACTTTGTTCTGCCCTAAGCCAGGGGGGCAAAACTATGTGACAGGTTCCCTTTAATATTTTACTTGCAATGGAGGTTTAACAGTCTTATGTTGACTTTTCCTTAGACACCTTTTTAAAAGATCTTACCTCATTTACTATCTACCTGTCTCTATATATTAGTGGTAAGGATTAGAGGGTTAGTCTATCACAATATTTAAAGAGGTGCTCTCACGCAGGAACACCTGCTGCACAGGTGTGGGAGAATGAGAGGTGGCGTTGAGCTGTTGTTCGTCTGAAATCAATACATATACGGACTTACAAATATAGCTGAGAGAGTGCGTGTAGTTATATTCAGAACTATAGAAAAGATTGGGGAGGATGGCCACATGGTTGGCTCGTAGCTAGCTATGAGCAGACCTGTGAAATAGATTTTCCTTGATGGAAACACCCCTTCAAATATTGTGGTAGACTAACCCTCTAATCCTTCTTATATAAAAAGACGTACAGTTGAAACCAGAAGTTTACATACACTATGTAAAAAGACACATATGCATGTTTTACTCACTATCTGACATGAAATCAGAATAAACTTGATACATTTTAGGTCAATTAGGAACTAACATTATTTATATTTGCCAAATAACAGAATGAGAGAATTTTTTAAGGCATTTTTATTATTCTGCAAAGTCAAAAGTTTACATACATTTCATTAGTATTTGGTAGCATTGCCCTTAAACTGTATACTTGGTCAAGACTGAGTGGATATCCTATCCACAAGCTTCTTCACTATAGTTGGGTAGGAATTTTGGCCCCATTCCTCCAGACCGAACTGGAAGTAACTGAGTCATGTCTGGTAGACACCTACTTGCACCTGCCCTTTTCATCATTGCCATAGAATTTTCAATAGGACTGAGATCATGGCTATGTGATACCACCTCCTGAAACATTACTGGGTTTCCTCCTTAAAGGGGTTTGTCTCATTAACAAGGAATGGCGTTTTATGTTAAGATCTTGCAGAAAACAGTCATTTTGCTATTTGTCCATTACCCATGTCCTAACCTTTCCTAGGATTATCCCCTCTTGTATGGGCTAGCATCAGCTCCTAAGGTCGCTATAGATACAATCTAGTTTTTGATCTACCTGAAGACTGGGCCACACTGGTTGCTTATAGCTACAGACCTGGCTCCTACTGCAATCCTAGTGGAAGCCAGTAAACACGCCCCAGAATTTCAAATTTAAGACCAAGAAAGCGGACTGATGTCAGATGAATCATTGCAGTGAAGAACCCCTTTAAGCCACATTGTAACCAGTTTAGCAGTATGCTCAGTCGTTTCTCATTTGGAAGACCCATTTTTGACCAAGCTGAACTTGTCTTGGATGTTTGGCTTTAGTATTGCCACATAATCTTCTTTCCTCAATGCTGCATCTATTTTGTGAAGTGCATCTAGACCCTCCTGCAGCAACACAACCCCATAACATATGCTGCACCGCCCATTTCACAGTTGGATGGTGTTCTTAGCTTTCCAAGCTTCTCCCTTTTTCCTCCCTCCAAAGACAGAACTATGGTCATTATGGCCAAACAGTTTTATTTTAGTCTGTCAGACCACAGGACATGTCTCCAAAATGTAGGTCCTTTTGTGTCCTGTGGCATTTGCAAACATTAATCTGGCTTTTATATGTTTTCTTTTTTGGAGTAATGGCTTCTTCCTGGCAGAGTGGCCCTTTCATCGCCATGTTTGATACAATACTTGTTTCACTTTGCATTAATGAATACTATCATAAAGCTTCTGGCACATCTTCACAAGGTCTTTTGCTTTTGTTCTTGGGTTGATATACACGTCGGACCAAAGCACATTCATCTCTGAGACACAGAACCCGTCTCCTTCCTGAGCAGTATGATGGCTGGACATTCACATCTTGTTTGTACTTGCATATAATTGTTTGTATAGATGAACGAGGCACCTTCAGGTATCTGGAAAGTGCACCCAAGCATGAATCGGACCTGTGCAAGTCCATGATTCTCTTCCTGATATTATGGCTGGTTTCTTTAGACTTTCCTATGATGTTACACACAGAAGCATAAGAAAATGCATCCACAGGTATGTCTCTAACTGAGATGTTGCCAATAAACCAGTAAACCAATAAATCGGAAGCTTCCAAAGACATATCATCATATGGGCTGTCCCAAATTGTTTAAAGGCATAGTAATCCTAGTGTATGTAAACTTTTCACTTTACAGAAAGTAAAAAAAAAATGCCTTAAAAATTCTTTCATATTATTCTGACAATTGACAAATATAAATAATCTTGGTAAATCCTAATTGACCTAAAATGATTTTCTGATTTCATGTCAGATAGTGAGAAAAACATGCATATGTGTCTTTCTATATAGTGTATGGAAACGTCTGGTTTCAACTGTAGATAGCAAATGAGGGTAGATCTTTTAAAAAGGTGTCAAAGGCAAATACCCCTTTTTAATCCATGCTGAACGTGGAGTTCTACCGCCCCAGAAATACTAGCTCCTATACTCCATAGCGCTTAGGAGATTGTCAAGAATCGCTGACCCTTAAACTAACCTATATTTTTAATGCTCTACTGCTTTCTTTGGCTAAAATAGTAGGAAGAGTGAAGCAATCAGGAGATGCCTCTTAGAGGCTGTGTATATTTGAAGGCAAGCTTTTGAAAGTACTAGCTCTCTTCATCAGACATAATGTTATACAAGACAAAGAGCTGATACTGTCTACAGCAGGGGTCTGCAACGTCTGATGTCCAGCTGTTGGGAAACTACAACTCCCAGCATGCATTTTTATAATCTAGATCAGTGGGCATGGTGGGAGATGTAGTCTCCCAACAGCTGGAGAGCCGAAGTTGTGGACTCTAAAGTTTATTATCAGATACTCATTTAACCTCCTAAAAGGCATTGCCTGATTTTTCTACTCCTCTACAAGCCTATATGGAAGTAAGGTAGGAAGTTGCTGAGGGGTCATTTGCCCACTGACTTGTTTGAAAAACCTGCATTTGCCATTTGCACCCACAAATTCTACCATAAGTAAAGATTTACTACTCTTGGCAGTGCTAGTGTTATTGTTAGGTTTCCATAAGGCATGTTATTCTGATAGGTCTTTTCGTTTGTAAGTTGAGAAATTTGTGTTTTTGATTTTGTTTTTTTTATTCTAGAAAGAGTCCTCCAGAGGTAGACACAGAGAAAAGGAAGATATTAAAATTACTAAAGAAAGGACTCCAGAAAGTGACGAAGAAACTGCTGAGTGGGAAACTACTAGGGATGGTAAGAAGCTAAACAGTCCTTTAGACTATCATTCGGTTCTATAAACTCCTTTCCATAAGTATTGTCCTTACTAAATTGTGTTTAGTGTATAGTTTTTCTGTTCTTTAACTACTTGAGACTCTATGCAAATTGTTGCTTTTTTTATGCTGCAGTTGATCAATGTGGAAAGACGAGTAAGTACAACCTAAGGCTAGTGGAAACGTTTCTTCCCGTAGAGAAGTAAACCAGTAACTAGCATTGAAAACATCCTCATTAGAATTAGTACTTTTCCTGCTTTTGATTTCAAGGGGTCTTCCAGCTTCTAGCACAATTTAAGACAGTAATAATCAGATTAAGCCACTTGCTAAATTATATTATACTGCAAATCTGAAGTTTTATTTTTTTAATCTTTAGGGCTGTTTTGTTTGTGTAGTTTCCAAAATAGGTTTTCATGCCTATCCACAGGACAGAAGAAAGGCCTATTTGTTTTTCTTTTCTTTGCTTAACAAGTAAACTTTTTATTGAACAAAAGATATTGAGTAGATATTCCAACATTAGAAAGCAAAATGCATTATCAGACATAGACTTAGTTTTCAGTACAAAAATCATGTATACAATGCAATAATCAGCAGTGTTTGAGTTGCATTGGTGAGTATAAAATACACAACAGTGTAAAAAAAGGTCAGTCAACAGACAGAGGAAGAATCCTGATACAGGGATAGTTGTCGTGGGCAGGGTAAGCAGGACTTTTACTGTCGCTTAAGGACTCCTATCAGTACTTCCTTTTCTTTTTACTGAGAAATCTTGCTCTAGGTCATATTAACCTATATATCACATCCTGATCTCCGATAAGGCAGCATGAACCACCTTACAAGTTCCCTTTAATTTCCTGCTGCTGTGTATTAACCCCTGAACAACACAGCAATTTTTTATTTTTTTTTTCCATCTCTGCCATCCAATAATGCTGTTATTTTTTCGTTTACATAGATGCGTGGAACGAAAAGTTCTTTTTTTAATTGTACCATTGACAGTACTATACAATGTACCAGTTATGCCCCCTTCCTGAGGACAGCACAAGCTAGTGTAAAAAAAATGCTGTTTTCAGTGCGGTGTTCCTTATTCTGTAAGGTGCAGCAGTTTCAGAGCATTTAAAGCTCAAATCTGGCAGTTTGCAGCTTGTTCTGTAAGAGTCGACTTAATTGGTGAGCAGACGTTAGCAGCATGTCTGTCACTAGCTTGTGCTGCCATCAGGGTGGCATAACCTATGTGACAGGTTCCCTTTAACAGCCTTGTTCCTGGAGCAGTCTCTGTAAAAGCCAGGGACCAGAGGAAGGCTTGGATTCCAACCGTTTAACCCTTTGATTGCCGTGGTCTGTGCTCCATCGGGTAACCGGGGTTCCTAATGCCTGATTGAGCCTGGGAAATATCTATACAGTCATATCTGTGCTGTCTGTATAGCAAGCCTGATCGCAGGGCACACTTACATAATTAGTAAATAGAGTTCATCTGTATGAAATGTATTCTCAGTATAAATACTGCTGTTTTGTGATGGCCCCAGAGGTTTGTGAATATTGGTAAACAATAAGTATCATGAAAACCGAAGAACACACAAGACCAATCAGAAATAAAGTTGTGGCAAAGTGTATTGCAGAGAGGGGTTTTTAAACAATAGCCCAAGCTTTGAAGCACTGTTCAACCCATCATTCATAAATGTTAGGCGTATGGCACAACTGCAAACCTACCAAGACGTGGCCGTCCACCTAAACTGACAGCCCAGACCAGGACAGCACTAAATAGAGAAACAGCCAAAGGCCCAGGGTCAGTCTGGCGGAGCTGCAGAGATCCACAGCCAAGGTGGGTTGTGTATTCCACAAATCTGACCTTTATGGAAGCGTAGCAAGAAGAAAGCCATTTTTGAAAGTCCTGTTTGCAAAACTCTGTTTAGGGGACACAGCAAGCATGGGGAAGGTGGTGTTCTGGTCTGAGACCAAACTTTAACTTTTTGGCCTAGATACCAAACGCTATCTGTGGAGAAAAGCCATCACTCTGAGCACACCATCCACTGTGAAGCACGGTGGTGGCAGCATCATGCTGTGGGGATGCTTTGCTTCAGCAGTGACTGGAAAGCTGCCCAGTGTTGATGGGAAGATGGATGGAGCTAAATACAGGACAATCCAATGGTCATGTGTTACAATGGCCCAGTCCAGACCTAATTCTATTGAGGATCTGTGACATAACTTGAAAATTGCTGTTCACAAACGTTCGCCAATCAATCTGACTGAGCTAGCGCTATTTTGCATAAAAAGGTTTCTGAGACAAACCCCAACTGACTGCAGTTGTCACTGCTGCTAAAGGTGATCCTACAAAATATTTTTAGTTTTAGAATTTGCAAAAATATGGAAAAGCAAGTATCATTTTCTTTACACTTCACAAATACTACTTTGTGTCGCTCTGTTGCATAACATCTATAAACTAAAATGTAAGTTTGTGGCTGTAACGTTTAAAAATGAGGAAAAGTTCAAGTGGTGTGAATTCTTTTCCAACCCACTGTATGTGCCAAATTTGGTGCAGATTGGTCCACACACCACAGAGATCCCAGTGAGGGCTTCAATTAGCCTGAATGAGGCGTTCTTAAAAAATGGGGTTCTCTGCAGTAAGTAAGTCCAAGTTGTAAATGTTTTCTTTTACATAATATTGATTCTTAACTTGGCTTCCAATAATAGGCTTTGGCTTCTAAGGGGTTGTTGACACGAAGTTTTGCCTCCGTATTAACATACGCTTTGTAGATGCGTCTCGGGGACCGACAGGATGGACACAGAGACGGATCTAACAATTAGCAGTGAGATTATCACTGGGGCTATGAGGAAGACGCAGCGGCGTTCACATGAGAGATCTCCGCTGCGTGTTACCCTCTTGCCTGTCGGCTCTGTCTTTGAAAGAATTGACATGCAATTTCCTCATAGCCCACAGTGATGATCTCACTGCTAATTGTTAGATCCGTCTTTTGGGTCTGTACTGTCGGTCCCAGAGACGGATCTAAAAAGCGCTTGTAACACGGCGTGAAAACGCCGTGTGAACAAGCCCTATGTTTCCAGACATAAAAACCGAGGATGCCCAAATACATTTTGGTTTTGAAAGCCTGATGTTTGTTAATGATTCTGAATTCCTCTCGCCAATTTCTAAAATTCTTGCCAACATACAAGTTCAGAACGCAAATCTGGAAAATAATTGGATAAGCAGTAGGTTTAATATCTTAGGAGTATGGCTAAAATGTAGTAAAGCATCGTTGGAGAGACGAGACCTTATTTAAGCAGTTTTTTGTGTTCTTCTACTTGCACTTTGTACTTTTAAAGACTTTATTCCTCCACTGATTCCAAAGCTGGCTGTAAATGGTGCATTTAAGGTCTTCATCCATTGCTAAGGTGCTTCTGCTGTATAACCTGCTTTATAATTGTCTCCTCTTTCTAAGTCATTAATGCCCTTTTAGAACTAGGAAGCTGTGCCAATGAGCACTTCTATTTTTTGCCGTTAAATGTAGTTGGCCACCAGCTTTCTTGCACAGTAGGTGGATACGTACTCGCTGTCTGAATTAGAGCATGCAAGCAGTTTGTTCAGAACATAATCACAAGTTCAGCTCTTAGCCCATGGGCTAATTCTAGGGAGCTGTGGTAGCCTGCTGCGTTTGACGCTAATGAGCCTAGAAATCCATGTATATTTTGCACAGTTTTTGTGAACTAAAGACTGAGAAAAGAAAACTCTTACTTAGATAATCATTGGGGGGATATTGTTTTGCTCTTATTTTTCATTATTTACATTTTTTTTTATTTAGTTCTTTCCCACCTTCCATTCTCTACTCCGTCCTCCGGTACCGACTCAACAACATCTTTTTCTATCTGTATCCTTGGCCTCAGTGAATTTCATAGCTTCACATGGCTTTCATTAACACTTGTTTGCTGACGACACTTAAATTTACACCTGTGGCTCGGATGTTAACTCCCTGCTTTCCAGGATTTCAGAATGTCTATCGTCTATATCCTCCTCCCGCTTCCCCAAACTCAATATGGAGGGAACGGAGTTCGTCATCTTTCCTCCATCTATTATGGTTCCCCAGTCTCGCAAGTCCTCTAGTTTGGGATATCCTTTGACTCAGTCCTGTCTTTCAAACTGAGTATCCACGCTCTTACCACCTTCTGCCATCTCCACCTAAAAAATATTTCCGGAATCCACTCTTTTCTGAACTTTAACTGTACAAAAATGCTTGTGCATGCCCTCCTCATTTCCCACCTAGATTAATTTTTTTTTTTCTGTGGCCTCCCGTCTAGCACTCTTGCTCTCCTTTAGTCCATCCTCAACTTTGCTGTCATGGTGAACCACCTCTCTCCTTGTTATTCCTTTGCATCTCCTTTCTATTAATCCCTTCACTGGTTACCCATTACCCAGCAAATTAACTTCAAGTTACTAACCATGCTATGATGAAGGCCCTCGAGGCCTGAAACGCGTAAGCCATTTTGTCCCTCTGTTTTTTAATCCGACCATTTACAATAAATCTGCAAGATTTATGCATAGCGCTGAATCACGTCCTTCCTTCACACATGTTACAATGCTCTCCATACCCTATTCCCCCATACATAGCTGCCTTAATTTTCAGATGCCTCTCCTCCCCGCACAACACATCAGACTCCCACCTTTACAACTTTCAGAAGTGACCTGAAAACACCCCTCTTCAAGATAGTCGCCTTTCTCTTCTATCGTAAATTGTAAGCCATCGCCTACGTCGATCTTGGTAACGAGCCCCTGAAAGTCCCTATACAGAATAAAGAGAGTTGGTTGTACTCGCGCACAACTCTCTATTTTACATGGGAGTTCCAAGTATAGCTGAGCGGTGTGTTTAGCTGTACTGAGAACTCCTATGTATAGAGAATAGAATAGAGCGTTGTGTGCAAGTATGACCTACTCTCTGTTATGAGCAGAGTCTTTCGGGGGGCCCGTTCCCGAGATAGATGTGGGTCCCACCTCTGGGAACCACACATTGAAAGCATATCGTAGTAATAAGCCATTATTGTGTTAGATGGTTACCCCCTTTAATCTGATTGTACAGGATTGCACTTTTTTGAGAACTGGCGCAGCACATGCAAAATCTTACCGGTGCGAGGTTCAAATGATTGAGGAAATTAGTCTAAAATCACAACAGCACAAACATGGAGGCTGAGGTTTTGATAGATGGTAGCATATGTGTAGGGACCCTGAAAAGTGGCCACTAGCTGTCTGTGCATGGATATAATTTCAGAATTTGTCTCATAAAGACAACCCCCTTTCCATATGCTTTATGCAGACATATCCACATCACACTTAGAACAGCTCTCTGCTTGGGTCATATAAGTAGCTTCTGAATCATCAAAAATGTAGTAATCCATGGTGGTCAGAAAACCCCCTTCATATGCCTTTGCCTAGCGCAGGCGCCGATATTCCAATATGCCGGTGCTTTGCAGGCGCCGGCGTCTTACCGGCGCGAATATGCGGCCAATGGCGGTATAATATGTGTTTGGTGAGTACCTATTCAGACTAGGGGGCGTATATTATTTGTGTCCAGGGGGATGTAACTTGTTTCTAGGAGGTATTTAATTACGGGATTGGGATAATTGGGAGGTTGACAAGACCTCACTACCCTACTAGCTGGTGGAACGCTCCGCATCTTGGAGTTTGGTCTCATGTGATCCCCTGAGGAACCCTCTGCCTATTTGGAGGGGGAAAACGCGTCGGGATGTGACCTCTGCGTATAAGGACAGTAAGAACCACTTTATCAAACATCTGTATCTACATTATGCACTGCACTGTCTGTATGGTATAGTTATTTGAAAAAAAATTGTTTTGGAGAGGTATCTGGTGACCACCATTAGAGTTCTATATGTGTTAGGGCTGCATAGGGAAAGCCTTCTAGTGGTGGGGCCGTCCCCACTTATTTGGTAGGACAACAATAGGGGCCAGAATAGATCTATATGAGTGTTATCTACTGTTTTGCCCATAGAGTTGTTGGACAGTGTGGCGGTTATTAAGTTACCTATTGCCTTTCAGGACATATAGTACATACATTTTTTCCTCCAGTTTGGGTTGTAGGATGTCAAATGACATAATTATTGGACATGTGTATTTTTAATTGATAAGTATTAAAAGTTATATTTTAGAGTGGATTTGGTATATTTTTCTGTGATTTTTTTTTTTTTTTTATAGCTTTACGGAGGACTATTCTTCGTAAATCTTTTTCTAATAAAGTATTGTGCACCAAGTCTTGTCATTTATATTTATAGATTAATAAAATGGCGATGTGAATTATGACTATGATCACGAATTGTCTTTGGAAATGAAACGTCAGAAGATACAACGTGAGTTAATGAAATTGGAACAGGAAAACATGGAAAAACGTGAAGAGATTGTAATAAAGAAAGAGGTAAGAGTAAAGTGAAGGCTTAGAATTGCAAGCAATGGGTTTCATTGCTACATAGTACACACATCTGACAGCTACTGCTTTACGTTTCTATGTGTGTCCCCTGAGCATGTTCTCCATATGCAATAGTAGGACATATAGATGACTAAGAGGGTGGGTTTTCTCGCTCTAGATCCCTCTTTGACCTGTAACTGTAGAAGTCCTCATATTACATCTGAATTTTAAGGGGAACACGGAAGTGCACGTTTTTCTTGGTGTAAAGGCCAGTCTTAAACAAAACTTACCTTTCTGAAGACTATGCTTCTCGTGAATGGTGGTCCATAACAAATGGCTTCCATTTAAGTACATTTGTGCTGAACAGACACAAGAGGTCTACAATAGGAGAGAGATACGCTTTTGTTATATAAAGGCTTGGCACTCCAGGAAGAAGAAATGCTCCAGTTTCTACATGGGTGACAAAGTATTAAGGTTTTCTTCCCCTCCTCTTTTATAAATTAAATATCAGCTGCTGCTGTGGCAACAGGATGTACACAGAAGATCGCAGGGGTACCTCCAGCAGCGTCAGCGCTGCAACATCGGTGAGTGATGAGGGAAGTGTAGATTTTCTTATTTTCAGCTCCTTTTAAAGGGATTTTACCACAAAGTAAAATTGATGTGGGAAGCTTGCAAATTAAGTAATAAACATTTTCATCATTATTAAAAATTCTGTACCATTTTTGTTTATAGCCTTAGTGGTCCATAGTGTACAGCTAGTCTCTAGGGGATCTGACCAGTGACTAAGCTCCTCAGTACTGGCTACACTTGCTCAAACATCCTCTCGCCTCACAGGCAGCTACTGTCTGTTTTTTCCCTGCTTAGTAATCATAGACTCACTACTGAGCGAGTGTTCATTCTAAATCCATCCTCTGCACTCCTTAGTAATTAGTCAGACAATGCAGATAAGTCTTTTTTTTCCTCTCTCCATGCCCCCCTCCCCTCCCACAAAAAAAAAAAAAAAACTTCAATCGGGTATGTGCATTAAAAAAAAAAATCTCCATAGGTTTGGTTCCTGCAGGGATTTGAACCTATGACCCCTATGCTGAAAGGCAGAAGTGCTAACCACTCAGCTGCTCTGTGAACAAGTCCTGTTTGCAGTTTGTTAAAAGCTATGCAGGGGACATAGCAAGCATGTGGAAGAAGGAGCTGTGCTCAGATGAGACCATAAATGAGCTGCTTGGCCTAAATGCCAGACACTGTATGTGGAGGAAAGCCAACACTGCACATCATCCTGAGCACACCATCACCGCCCCCTCCACCCCACCATGAAGCATGGTGGTGGCAGCATCATACTGGGGGAACCCTTTGCTTCTGCAGAGACTGAAAAGCTGTTCAGAGTTGAGGGGAAGATGGAGCTAAATACAGGGCAATCCAGGAGGAAAACCTGTGAGAGGCTACAGAACACTTGAGACTGTAGAGTAGGTTCACCTTCCAGCAGGACCAAGACCATAAACTTACAGCCAAAGCTACAATGGAATGGTTTATATCAAAGCATATTCATGTGTTTAAAATGGCTGAGTCACAGCCTAGACCTCAATCCAATTGAGAATCTGTGGCATAACTTAAAAGTTGCTGTTCAAAAACGTACAGAACCAATCTGACTGAGCTAGAGCAAAGGATAATGGGTGAAAATTCCAGCCTCTAGAGGCGCAAAGCTGGTAAAGATATACCACAACAGACTGTAGCTATCATTGCAGGTAAAGGTGGTCCTACAAAGTATTGACTCGGGGGCTAAAACATACGCACATCACACTTTTTAGTTTTACAAATTTGGAAAAACGTATAATTTTCTTTACACTTCACAAATACTACTTTTGTGTTGCTCTATCACATAAAATGTATATTTTAGGCTGTATGTGCTAAATTTGGCGCAGATTGGTCCACATACCACAGAAATCCCATTGAGGGCTTCAATTAGCCAGAATGAGGAGTTCCTAGGAAATGGGGTTCAGAAGTTCTAACCACTCGGCTATATTGTAGCTACTCATAGCTATTTACAGAAACAGACCTTTGTTTAACTAGAGTGAGCACACTGTGTAAAATGGTAGGGTGATGTCAAGCCTGCTGGCTCACATGATATTAAGTTGATAATGCAACCATTTGTTTTATGTAGATTTCACCTGAAGTTATAGCCAAAATGTCTCCTTCACCAAGTAAATCCAGCAAGTCTCCTAAACGGAAATCCAGTCCAAAAGTAGGCAATTCTACAAATAAGAAAGAAAAGAAGATGGCAGCCGCAGCATCGCCACCACCATCTGAACTACCAGTGAGGTTAGTGTAACGTCGTCTTTCCTACTTTGTATATACTAAAAAAAAATTCACCTTTCTTAATAACCATTTTAGAGCTTTATGGAGGGGAATGATATGGTCTTTTACAAAATTGTCTTGTAAAAAAACAAGCCAAATATGCTTATTCTTGTTGCTTTTTTAGGAATATTATATCACCTTCTTGAGATTTGTTTTAGTTGCAGTAGTTTGCATTTTGTACACGTAGATCCTAATAAGTCTCATATTTTTTTTGTAACAATCTGCATTTTTAGATTTTAACTCCTTAACGACTGTCCGCCGACTTTAGACGTCGGCTGGTGCAGGTCGTTCGTCTGCAGCGTCGTCTTAAGACGTCGCTGCAGACATCAGAGTTTGCGGCTCCGGGCGCCGCAGCTGCGCGGAGATCGTGGCTGTACTACACAGACCTGATCCCAGAGCATCTCCTGCGAGCACCGGGGAGCGGGGAAAACCTCCACTCGCCGAAGCTTTAGCCCTTTGATTGCGGCGGATCGTCACTGCAGCGCAATCAAACGGTTTCTCTGCTCTGTCAGGTGATTGGAACATCCGGTGACCCGACAGAGCCCGGGGAACAGCTACACAGACAGCCCTGGTGACCTAGAGTAGCCCCAGAGCTGTCTGTATAATAAGCCAGTGACCAGGACACACTGTGTGCTGTCCTGATCACTGCCTGTGTCAGACTGACACAGATTATAATGTATTAGTAATGTATTAGCATATTCATATATGCTAAGTGTAAAAAAAATAAAAAAATGTAAAACAGTTCTCCCTTCAGGGGATTTTAAAAAAAAAAGAAAAAAGAAAAAAGAAATAAAATAAAAATAACATAAAAATACATATTTAGTAAAAAATAATTGTGCATATATTACACACATAAAAAAACCCTATACATATTAGGTGTCCACACGACCGTAATAACCTGTAGAATTAATAAAGATTGGTTGAGCAATTAACAAGTTATGAAGTGTGAAATGTGACTGGTGTAAAAAAAAATAAAAAATTAACAAATTTTTTTTTTTATAAATTTTGCAATTATTTATAAGGCCGTGTTCACACGGCTTATTCCCGACGGATTTGTGAGCCGGATTGCGCTTACAAATCCGCCGTGAATAGGGGCCGGAGCGCAGCGGGGGCGCCGCTCCCCGGCCCCATAGACAATGCATTGTTTACGGCGCGTCCGCGCCGTAAATAATGTGCATGTCACTTTCTCCCCCAGCGGCGGATTCGCCGAGCGGGGAGGAGCGACGGAATCCACTGTTCTCTATGAGAGCAGTGGATTACTGTAATTACTCCGACGGATTGGCGCCGTACTGCAGCGCAAATCCGGCGCGCAGTACGGCGCCAATCCGCGGCAAAATGAGCCGTGTGAACGAGGCCTAAGTGAACTTAAACTATTCCCCCATAAAGTACAACTTGTCTCGCATAAAATGAGGCCTCATACAACTGCGTCATTGAAAAAATAAAAAAGTAACAACTGTTGAAACGCAAGGAGGCAAAAACTAAAAAAATGTTCTGGTCATTAACTACTTTTCAGGCGTTCGGCTTAAGGGGTTAAGCTGCTGGGAACTCTTACAAGCTCTCCAAGATGATTGCCATTTCTTGGAATCTTATCTATGTCTTGTTGCAGACATTCCAAAGTTATGCAAAGCAAGAAGAAAGGACCCCGCACACCGAGTCCTCCTCCACCTGCTCAAGAAGAAATTTCACTGTCAAAGAAGCACAAAGATAAACATAAAGTGAAGGATCGTATGGAGGAAAGAGTGAAAGATGTGAAGGAAAGAGGCAGAGAGGTTGAAAAACACAGAGACAAAAAGGATAGACAGAGGTCAGTATTTAAAGCTAGTAAATAGTTTGTGCATGGGTTTCTTGCTGCTATTCTCAATACATTCAGTAGAAGGGTGCATGTGCACGGTGTCCTGAACAAGGTGTTTGACTGACAGTATAGTAAAAGTCAAGTCGCTAATATCCAGAGCAACCACTATGCGGTCGGAAAACCCGCCGGGCGGAAAACCCGTGCAGTGGGGACTGCAGCGTGGGTTTTCCGCAGAAGCTCATGTAAAAAGTTTTCACCTGGTTTGCAGCCGGTTTTCAAAACCGAAAACCGGTTGAAAACTTGTGCTGTGGGGACATGGCCTAAGGTTGTCAAAGGTATCTGGAGCCATGCTCATTGCAATTCATCCCACAGCTGCTGGAGGGGGTGTGGGAGAGGAGCCATATTTCGAACATAATCATTTAGGTGGTCCCACAGATCCTTAGTAGGGTCACTTTGTCTCCCTGGAAGATCTCATCCACCTCAGGGAAGACCATCTGTATATATGGGTGTACATGATCTGCAAGGAAGGGTTTATACCCAGGTTGATTGAGAATGCCATTGACATGGTTAGTGCGCCTAGAAAATGCTACAAAAACATACCTCAGAACATACTACTACTACTGCTGCTACCACCAGCTTGTTTTCTTCCAGCAATGGTTACAGGGTGTTTGTTCTGTAAGGTTTCTCGCCTGTGATGCCAACGTCTATCAGTTCCATGAAGCAGAAGATGTGACTGATTAGAGATCAGCAGAGGTCCAATTCTGATGTTGCCATGAAAGTTTTTTTTTTTTCTGCTGATGCAACTTTGTAAGCAGAGGTGCAGTGACCATCTGTCCGCTTCGGAGCACCATATACCGTAGGGTTTACTGAACTGTTTTAGACAAGTCTGGTATTCTCCAAAATTTATTTTGGTGGTGAGCTACTCCGCTGCGGCTTGCCCGTCCACCCTTGTGCACTTTTGTAGCCGATGTTTACCATCAGTGGCACGTGGTGCTCTGCAGATTTCACATTGCTTATTAGCAAAGGTGTCATTTGTCCACCACCGCAGCATATGAACATTTTATAGACTGCGCCATTTTAGAAAAAATGCCATCCTTGGCCTGAAAGCCAACAATCATTGCTTTGTGCAACTCTGATAAAATTGCCTCTCTTTATCCAATAAAAGCAATGACGAATATGTGTACAGACAACCTACTGCACATGTTATAAACCCACCAAGCCAGCTAACTACATGTGACTTTCTTTATGGAGCTACATTTTTCCAACATCCAAAAGAAGGAAGTGGTCATAATAATGTGACTCAACAGAGTCTGATCTCTTGTTCCGAAGATCCCAAATTACTCCCGGTACGGGTACAATCACACGGTATATTGCAGCACGTACCGCTTCATTAACGTTGTTCAAAGCTTTCTGCCTCGTATGCTTGCTAGTTCTCGCTGGGAAATACCATTGTAAAATCGGCGTCTGTACGACGGCGGTGATTTTACAAGCAAGATTCTTTTTACCATATTTGCGGGGTGTATTGCCGCATTTACATGCAGAAATACGCCGTGTGAACATACCTCTAGCAAGAAGAGAACTTAAAGCACCTGTCAAATGATAGCAGTCTGGCTACTCCTTTGGTTATTGTGTAGTATAAGTAGAAAAGTCTCACCACTGTTTTCCGTTGTGACTTAAAGGGAATCTGTTGCCAATTTTTTTTTTTTTTTTTAAGGAATTAAAACAAGATACTGATCCATATTCCTTTCTTCTTAGCTATTTATTTTTTGACTGTAGAGTTCTCAATTCTGTGGTCTGTATGTGATTATGGGGACAGCTTTCTTGCCTGCACTGCTTTTAGCAGCATTTAGAGAGATGCTTTACAGCAGCTTCAGGGACATAAGAGCCTGTGAACAGGAACTGACCCATTGGTGGTTTTCTAGGCATGCTCTGTGACCTGGGAAGAAGTCAGTGTGCAGGGAGGAGGAGCTGTGACTATCTCCTATTGTGACTGATGGATCCTGTGTTATCTATATACATTAGTGTTACATTTTAGTGTAACCCTGCTTGTACTGATCATGAGCAGACTACTGAAAGTCTTTGTTTAGAAAACATGAAGTGTCAGACTATTATAAGGCCTACTGAACAAAGTGAAAACTGCAGGACTTAAGAATTAAAAAAAAAAATATTGAGTGATGGAAAATTAAAATAACCAAAAATTCTTAAAAAATATGCTTAACATAAAAACATGAGTTAAACCAGAAGTCATTTTTTGATGACACATTCCCTTTAAATGGTTTTTTTTCTAACAGGGTGGAGAAATTTTTTTGTGGATTGAAGTTATAAACCCTCATCCCAAAAAAGATTTTTGGTTTTGGGGGGTTTTTCATTTTATTTTTTTAAATTTTTAATTGGGTTTTAACCTGATTTTTCTTAAGGGGTTTTTGTTTTTGAAAAATTTTAAAAAATGTTCCCGTTTTCTAAGTAGGGATTTATCTGAGGGGTCTCACAGACAGAAGCGGTCACCCAAATCCATGAAAAGCTCTCGGGCAATTTCTTCTCCCCTCAAGAGATTCCCGCCTTTTCCCTTTGAGGGACGCCCTTCATCTCACCAAAAACCCCGGGGAAAATTTTAACATCTCAAAACATAGTATCTTTACCATCCCCGCAGGGACAAAAATGAATTTTACAGATTTACAGACCATGCAATGCACTCCGGGAAAATAAATAATCTGCTTAGCGAAAAGTTTTTAAACGTAAAACCCCAAATTTAAATTTAAAAAATTTTTTTTTTAAATTTTTTTAAATTTTTTTTTTTTTAACAGGTCTGTTTCCCCTGCACGTCATCATTCTCCAGTTTCCTCAAGACACCACTCCCCATCTTCCCCGTCCCGGTTTATTGTTTTAAAGGCCTCTCCCTCTCCTCGTCGTAGGAGATCTCCATCTCCTCACTATCAGAAAAGCCCCCCCTCGCCATCTGCCCGACGTCATCAAACTTCCCATTGCTACCCCCTACTTTTTTCAACCCCAAAAGGAGGAGGAGTCCATCCCAAAAAAACGTTTCCCCGCAAAGGGGAAAAAGGAAGGCATGACAGGGAAAGAGCTTCTCAAGACAGACGTAGAGACAGGAGGGATGGGATGGGAACAAAATACAAGCTTCGTTTGCCTTCATTTTAAAACAATTTCTCACCCCAAATTTGTATTAAAAACCCCTAAAACCCATGACCCCCTTAGACAGTTTTTAATTTCAATATACCAGTATGAACGGTGTTTTAAGGGCCCCTTAGTTTGTGGAATCTGGGTTTCCCCAGTTTATTTTTTGGTGTTTTCATATTCAAATGGAGCCCTTTTTTGCAAAGGGTTTTTTTTCTTGGCGGTGAGAAGCATTTGGGGCCAAATTTAAAAAACCTTAACCCCCAAAACTAAGCATGAAAAAATCCCAAAAATGCGGGGCAAATTAAATAATGGTAACCCCCGGGATAACCCTTAAATTTTCTGTTTTTGGGAAAAAAATTTTTCCTTTAAAACCCAAATCAACCACTTAAAAAATTGCTTTTTGACCCGGGTCTTTGTTGGCTTGGTTAGCTACTCCGGGGGAGGGGAAAAATGCCTGGGAAATTTTCCCCGTTTGTCCCCAACTTAATTTTTTAAAGGGGGTTTTTTTAAACCCTTTCCAAACCCGATGAAAATCAACCCAAATTTTTCTGAAGTTCCCAGAAATCTCATTTGGTTTTGACCAAAGATACCCCCACCCAAAAGTGTTTGTGAGGATCAAACTTGGACAAATTCCAGTTCTTTAAGTTTAAAAACAAAATTTCCCCCCCTCCCCACCTTTGCTCCTCTATTGATTAAAAACATCATCTTAATTTTATCTTCAAATTATAAAATCTGAAGGGGTTCCAAAATGCCTTTTTTTCTGTTTAACCGATATGCGATAATTTGGTTTTGTTTTCCCCCAAAAATTAAATGAACAAAGGGGTAAATTTTTTGATTCAAATTTTGTTTTTACGGGGTTTTTTATCTACTTTTTGAACTTAACGTGAAAATCAAAAGTACTTTTAAAGGGGGGGTTTCGGGCCCCCAAAAGTTGGTTGTTTGTTCAGGCATGGTAGAAATAGAAAGAGAAAAACCTCATACTTAAGTCACCCAAAGCCCCTTTTAAAGCCTGGCTTTCCGGTTTGTTTCCGTCCGAAAGCAAAGGGGAGGTCTTCATTCACCTTACAGCTGCAGCCAATTACAGGTCACGTGCAGGTAACAACCTGGTCTTTGATTTGGCCTTTCATACTTGTTTTCCCGGGGTCAATGCATCGACCCGCCCGGAATTTTTAACGGAGCCCTCCGGGGGGTAAGTATGAGGTTTCTAAATTTACTCATACGCTTTCAGACAAAGGAGCAATGTTAGGGTCCCCCGCAAAACCCCTTTAAGGCAAAATTTTTGCCCCGATTTTGTAACAATTCTAAAGGGTTCATAAATTTCTAAGCAATGTTATATGATCTCTCACTACTTTTTTTACTTCTATGAAAATTTCATGAAATTTCAACATGGTAAAATTACCTAATACACCAATTTTTTGGGGAGCTATCAAACCTTTCCCCGGGAAAAACCCCATAAATAAAAGGGGACTAAAATACAAAAAACTTCCCTTTAAAAACGCCTTTCCCTTAGGGGAAAACAAAAGGGATTTCACCTGGGCATTCTGTTTTAAAAAAACGCTGGGCCCCTTTTAAACAGCTTGAAGGGCGGGGCCCAAATCAGCACCCGGGCAGCTTGATGGATGCGTTGTATCTAAAACTCCCGCCTCTTTTCCCGTAAGGAACCCCCAATGTGCCGGGGGGGGGGGGGCCCGTAATCAAAAATTTATGTGCACACGGATTTTTTTCTGGGGGTGCTATGTCTGTGTGGATATAACACCAAACAGCAGTGTAATGTAAATGCCGTAAACCCTTCACACTATTATCAAATGTGCGGGGCCTTTGTACTGTATTTTAGCAGCTATTTTCCCCAGCTCCCCCTGCTCAGGGGGTATAAACCCCAAAAAGAAAGATTCCCTGCTACATACAGGCTCTGCCCAAGAAAAAAAATAAAACTTCTCCCTGTAATACTGCATGAGCCCTCTCATTGCAAAACTTATTGAAAAAAGTCTTATAATTTCATCTCTTTTTATTTTTGGGTTAGTGGGAGGGAAGGTACCTTAAGATGCTTACAAAAAAGGGGCCTTATCTTAGGTTTATTTTATCCTTTGTACGATAACCATAATTTTGTGGCGTTATTTATTTTTCAGATAGCAGAGGAAGAAAGAAAAGAAAGAGAACGAGAAACCGGGAGCCAGGGGCTCCAGAGACCACAGGATGAAAGAATCCCGCGACGGTCGTGATGTAGAGACATCAGGGGGACAACGGACAGGAGAGAACTAGAGACACCAAGGGGCCGGAGACTAGAGACGTCGTGACTAAAGACACAAAAGAGATAAAGATCAAAGGGATTCACGCTCTGCACGCGATACTCATGATTATAGAGAAAGGGACAACCGTGATCCCCCCGGGAAGGTGAAAAACCAACCAAAAACAATCTGCCCAAACCAAAAATAAAAAGACCCCAAAGCCTCCCCGTCCCGGGCCCGGGCCGAACCGGGCCCACCACCTAAAAGGGTATTTTCTTTCAAATTTTACCCAAACAGGGGGATCAAACATCGCAAAAAAAAATTTTGATTTTAACTACTTTTCGATTTAGGGCCCCAAAAGCCCAAAAACAGTTGGTTGCAAAGATTCCTAGCCATTTAATTTTTTTCCCAATTTTAAAAAAATTACAAACCAATTAAATGTATTTTAATTTAAATTTGTTTGAGCAACACGAATACAAGATTTGTTAAAGGGTTTTTCCAGAAGTAAGTTCCCTTTCCTCATCACTCGGGGGGGAATATAAACAAATCATGTGAGTGGGGGGAAGGGTGAGGAGAGTGAAAGAAGGGGGCGTTTAAAAATTTAAACCAAAAATAACATTTAAAAATGGATTTCTCATCAGCAGACAACTCCTACACTGCACTTTGTCCCCAGCCCCTTTAAAGCTCCTTTAGTCCCCGTATCAGATAAAAGTCAAAATGCAAGCGCAGCGAATCACTCCCCCTGGTCGTGTCTAATGTAAAAATTTCAGGGAAATAAGGGGGGCTGAGCAATGCTGTAGCTCTCAAGCTCACTTTTTTAACGCATAATTTAGAAAAGTGATTAAATACCCCTTTTTGGGGGAAACCCCCGTAAAAATTTCATCGTGGCAAACCGCTTTAAGTGTAAAGAAAAAGATCCGTCCCTTTTTTAAAAAAATGTTTTTTTAAATTTTTAACTGAAGTGGGGCGGATGTATTCAGCCCCCTGATTTATACTTTGTAGGACCCCTTAGCTCAAAGTGACACCGAAAGGGCTTTTGGGAATTTTCTCCGCTTTGCGCATTTGAGGCGGAATTTTTGCACATTCTTTTTTGAAAAAAAAGCTCGGGCCATTCAATTGGGTTTGCGAATGTTTTGAACAATAGTTTTCAAGCCCCATGCCACAGATTCTCAATGGGATTTGGCCTTTGGACTGGTCATAATTAAAACATAAAATACACTTGGTTTTAAACCGTTCCATTTTAGTTTTTCCCTATTTTTTTAAAGGGTGGGTTGCCTGCGGAAGGTACCCAAGGCCCCCAGCCCTCGGGGTTTTGGGTGCAGCCTCAAAACAGGTTTTTTCCTGCCCTGTATTAAAAGCTCCTTTCCTTTTCCCCATCAACTCTAAACCCCCTTTCCCCAAACCCCCTCTGAAGCAAAACCTCCACTCTGCATTATGCGCCACCACTACCCCTTAAACGGGGCAGGGGTTGGTTTGGGGTGATGTTTATGTTGTTTTTCCCTCCACACACATTTTTTTTGGGCATCTAGGCCAAAAAGTTCAAATATGATCTCATCTGACCAGAGCATCTTCTCCACATAGCTTTTTGCAAACTAAACTTCTTATGGCTTGCTTTCAAAAAAAGGCTTTCTTCTTGCCCTCTTTTCCATAAAAATACACGACTAATAAATGTCTAAGGGGGACAATTCCCCACCGAGCTGGGATCTCTGCAGCTCCTCCAGCGTTAACCTTGGGGGCCCTTTTTGGGTGCTTTTCCCAAATTTGAGCTCTCCCCTTTTCCCGGGCTGCAGTTTACTGTATCCGTGCCCTTTGGGAGGTTTTGCACTTTGTTTTTAACTCCTTTCCCTTAAGGATTTTTTGATTTGAATAGTTTGGGGCCCCGTGAGATGTTCAGAGCTTGGTCAAAATTTTTTTTTTTTTTTAAACCTAACCTTGCAATGAACTTTTTCCCCAACTTTATCCCTGACTGTCTGGTGTGTTCCCTTTGGTTTTTTTAAAGATCCTGTTTTTTCACTAAATTTTCCCTACCAAAACCCTTTTTAACCTTCCCAAAAAAAGCTGTATTTTTATTCTAAAAAAATGATTTTCATGTGGGGCTCAAATTTTCTAATTAGGTGGGGCTTTTAAAAGGGAATTGGGAACACTGGGGTATCAGCGTACAGGGGAAATAAATTTCAACACACCAAAACTTTTTAAATTTGGGAGAGAAATTTTTAAAAGCACTTAAATTTTTTTAAAACCTTTCAAAAAACTTCTACTTTTTTGTTGCTCTATTACTTTAAAAAAAAAATAAAATTAAAATTTTTGGACATTCCCCACGACACGGGATTTCGGCCCCCTTTTTTCAGCAGGTTTTTGGTTTTGCAGACTGGGCTGAAAGAAACCGCCGCAAAATAACCCTATTTGGGGGGGCCCTTAAAGGAAAAAAACCGTGCAGTGGGGACTGCCCCGCCGGCCTCCCGAAAAACATTGAACATGCACATTCTTCCGGACGTTTTTTGAACGGAATATGAACATATCAATGGGAAGGGGGAGGGCTTTTCTCCACTCATCGCGGAGATAAGCAGTGCCCCGGTGGCCGTGGGGATGGCACTAAAACAGGACAAGTGCCGTCGGATTTTTAAAAAAGACCGGTTTTATACCTTTGCCCCTTGGGGGGTGAAGGCCTTAGGTTTGGGGACTTAACATTTTTAAAAAAGAGGAAAAGTTTAAGGGGGATGAATTTTTTTTCAACCCACTTTGTTTAAACCCTAGAGCAATTAAAAGAATTTTTATTGGGCCCATAGGACAAAATTTTTTCCCTTTCCCTGCGGGTATTTAGAAGGGGAGTATTTTACTTTTTCACTCTAAACTTTTAAGAAATTTAACCCACATTTAGGAACTCGCGAATGAAAGCTTTCTAGGTCTAAGACTTTTTGTTGGCCATAGCAACCAATCAGCACTCTTCTTTCATGTCATATAGAGCTGACAAAAGAAAAGAGGGTCTCTGACCTAGACACTTTTCATAAATGTCCCCCTTAGATTTAATTTTAATTTTTTTTTTTTTTTTTTTTTAAAAAGAACTTTTGGGAGAGTTCCCGCAAATGAATGGATTTTAATATTCCCCGAATTATCTCACTATTTTTTTTTTTTCCCAAATGTCTTTAATAGGTGGTCGGGGAACTCGAAGTTCTCAAGTGGATAGCCACAGCAGCAGCAGCTACCATGACAACTGGGATTCAAGGAGCAGTTATACAGATCGTGAGAGATACGACAACCGCGAACAAGGGCTTTTCCCTTCCATTTATTAGACATGGGACAGAGCGAGTGAGGAGGCGGGGTAAGAAAGGGAGTTTTTCAAGTATACCATTCTTTGTGTTTCTGACCTAAATTTAACTTTTCTTTCAAGTCAATTTAAACAATGTTTTTTTTATTCTATGGCATCCTTTGAACAGCACTGTTTGTAATTTTCTGTATTAAATGTACTGTATTGAAGCTCTGTTAAATCGTAACAAATGTTCAAACTTTAAACGGCTGTCTTTAAAAAAAATCGTGTTGTAACATGTTTCTCTGATTGTTGTCAGGAAAAATGAATTGATCTACTTTTTCTTTCATTGCAGATCAGGGCAGACCCCCCACACAAACCCGGGGAAGAACATGTGACCGAGAAAAAAGGGAAGACAGCGTAGGGGAAACCCGATCAGATGTAGAGGATACAGGACCAGGGAGCGGGAACGCGAAAGGGAGCGCGAGAGAGAGCGGGAAAGAGAGCGAGAAAAGGAGCGCGAGTCTGAAAGGGAGAGGGCCCGTGAGCGGGAAAGAGAAAAAGAAAGGGAGCGTGAACGGGAGAGAGTGAGGGAAAGGGAGAGAGAGTGAGAGGAGCGGGAGAGAGAAAGGGAGCGTGAAAGAGAACGAGACCGAGATCGCGAAAGGAACCATGAAAGAGAGAGGGACCGCGAACGAGGCCGAGATAGGGAACGAGAACGGCCGAGAGATTGGGAAGAAAAAGATAAAGGAAGAGAAGACCGCAGAGACAAAAAGGAGGATGTGCGGGATGAAAGAAAAGAACTGCATGATGATAGAAAAGCCAAGTGAGTATCAGCCCCGCTGCCAAAAAGCAGATTTGCCTAAAAATATCTATCTATTTTTATATTAAAAGGGTTTTCTGGTCAAGCAGATGTCACCTTAGGGGATTTTGAGTTTTTTCAGGACTCGTTATTTAGAACATCTGCTTCAGATCTGATCCTGTCAAGTCTGCATCACAGGACGGCCTATTGATTTCAACACATTAAAGGGTATTTTGAGACTGTCTGAAGCGGGCAATCTCTTCAAAAAGTTATTTACTGATGAAAACACATCTATGCTTTAAATAAGGCATACAGATTTTTTTCCTCATTTCTGACTCCTTTTTATAGTTTGCTCTTTTTTAGAGCTTTAATCTGTAGTGTTTTGAACTGAATCTCCATGTTCTCCTCCATTCCCTTTTTATTTTCTTCAATAGGTCTTTTTGGAGATTTTTTTTTTGTATTATACACATAAGCAACATCCCAATCCCTGGCCCCAACAAACAGAACCCAGCATTGTCCGAGGACAGATGTGTATATAGTTACCTGAGATTACAAACCTAGACTTAATACAGCAGGTAAAGTAACTTACGATCATACAGCAAACCCATGTAAATGGGATTAGAACCTTATTCTCATACATCGCAGGATCTATGGGGAGTGAAGTATCGCACACTCTAATGGGGTGAGGAGCGCCATGTATTCTTAAGTGACTCAACGTTTTATCCCGGATTTTCAAGTAAGCTTCTGTCCCCGAATCCCAATACAAATAATCTGTTACATTGTTTCAGTAACTATGAAAATGTTGGTTTACTTAGCTGATACAAAGTTACTTTTTTCTTGGGTATGATTGTACAACTGAAAAACTATGCTAAAGAAACAGACAAAAAAAAAAAGGGGAAAGCGGCGGGTCTTTTTCCGATGCAGGACTGCGGTTTTTGTCACGTTTTGTACAAAAACCGTGGTCGCTTTTGTTTTTTTTTTTTTTTTTTTTTATGTCGCCCATATAATTGTAATGTATGGGAAGACGGCAAGAAAACTAAAACGCCGGGCAATTTGTATAAAACCCCGGCCCGAAAGAAGAGCTGTGGAAAGCAGGCTCGTTTTTCTATTCACCTATGGGGCCACATGAACGATCGGATTTTCGGCACGTTTAGTTGTTTAATCCCCGAAAATCATCGTAAAGCAGCCGTGAGACATAGCCGCTTTAAGGCGGGCAACACCCGCCTACTCTTTTTTAAAGGGGGTTTTTTTTCCAGACTTTTAAAAAACCTCCCTAACACCTCCCACTTTGCTTAAATACAGAATTAACCCATAAGCATCACATGATGCTGCAGCCAATTACTGACCACTGTACATGTAGGCATGTGAAAGCAAAGGTCAGTGATTGGCTGAGCATCAGTATCCACGAAGGGGTAGCACCATGGGGGAATGGGGGGGGCACTGGAGATCTGGCGGCGCTCGAAGGGTTTTGTTCCCCAAAAGGTTTTCATTTTTTTTGGTTGGTGTTTTTTTTTTTTTTTTTTTTTTTTAAATAAAGCTCATGGGATTTTTTTTAAAGTCTTATAAAGGGGTTTATCTCCTATAGCTTTGAGGGCACATCAATGTTGAGAATAAGCCCCGAAACCTTTCTGCTTTCAAATGGAGAGGTGGTCGAGATTCTGCGTTCGAAACAGGTACGTTTTAGGGCTTGTTCTAAAGATAGGTATCTGACCCGCACCTATCAGACATTGATGGCAAATATACTATCGATGTGCCAACAATGTCTATAGTGAGACAACCTCTTTAGTGATATTATAGCAACAAGAACTTAATAAAAAAAAAACCTCAAGGCCAAATTACAGTCCAAGGGGTTGTCCGTGCACACCCCTACTGGGGAATCTATAGCTGACCGGCATGGGCGTTGTCTTTCCAGACTGTTTTTTTATATATAAAAATATAATTTATAATATATATATATATTATATAATATTATTAATTTTATATAATATATATATAATTATAATTATATAATATATAATTATATAAATACTGCCGCAAGGAGGTCCTAATAACTCTGAGGAAGATATACAAACCAAACCTGTTTTCAGCTATTGATACCCCAGTAAAATGGGTAATATACAGAGATATTTTGGAGATTTATGCATGCTGATATTATGGTAATGAATGTTGGGCCTTATGTATTTTTCCTTTCACCTACAGGAAGCGACATAGAAATGAAAACAGTCCTAGCCCACGTCCGTCCCCAAAGCGCCGTAGAGACCATTCCCCAGATAGCGACACCTATAACAGCGGCGATGAGAAGAGTAAGAATTAATAGTACCTTTCAACTTTATTTCAATAATGTTTATGAATACGTAAAGCCAACTGCCTTTATGGTACCATAATTAATTGGTACATTGACGCAAGCGGTCTGTGTGATAGCCAGCAGCTATAATCTACGGAGAGGTCATTTATCATTTGTGCCTTTAGGCTTGTTATACATGGTTCTTTTTCTTTTGAGAATTTCTTTTTGATGTTATGAAGTGAGCAGTCAATAGATGTAGATGAGTCGAATGTCCAATTATTCATAAAAAAAAAGTAAAAGATAAAAAGTTTCAAGCCATTTTATTTTTTTTTTTTTTTTTGTTCTAAAAAACCCTTATTTTAAGGCGTATCCAATTTTTAAAATATTTTTTTTTTTATTTCCCCCCTGTATCTAAAATGTTCAACAGATCTTCACTGTTTTTTTGTTGTTTTTTTTTTCTCCAGAGTGTGTTCATAAGAGGCAACAGGGGACTGATGGGGGTGTAGGATCAGACTAAAGTTTATCTGTTAACATAGAGGTGCTTTGGCTTTTTGGTCTGTGGGGGGGAAAAAATTTAAAAAAATGTTTTTAAACAAGCCTTGCCAATGTTTTATTTTCTTTCATTGATGCGTTAGCACCATTAAAAAAAAAAAAATGTTGTGAAGGTGGACATCGCTTTTATAGTTTGTAAGGCCCAAAAAAAAAACAAAAACTCCATCCAGTTCAGCCGTTGTGCTAAGGTTTATCCCAAAGGGAAAGGCAAAGCCCCCAAGAGGTATAAGCCAACTGTCCTCATTTTAGGGAAAAAAATTTTTCCCCCAGTCGGGCAATCAGAAAAATCCCTGGGGCAATGACCCTCTCCTGTCCTAACCTAAACTTGTTTATTATTCCTCCAGAAAAACATCCAAACCCTTTTTGAACTCCG